>BLSH010009219.1:339073-360896 GCA_018402905.1 Glandirana rugosa | reverse complement strand
GGTGAGGCTGCACTGATGGGCACTGGTGAGGCTGTGCTGATGAGGCTGCATTGATTTGCCCTGTGAGGGGCATTGCTGTAGATTAGGGTATAGTAGTGTTGCCCTCTGGAGAGTGAACCACAGTGGGTCACTTTTCAGAGGGTGTGTGACAGGTGGCAAGGAAGCATTATATTGCCTCCTCACTGTCTGATTTAATCCCTAAAAACCTGCACCACCTCTCTGCAACTGTGTTTGTTTTTTAGGGGGTACCAGATATAGGATCTGGGTGTGATATAGGAGTCCTGATAATCTAAATGCCATTGTACAGTGTATCTCACCGACCGCTCATTAGAGATGGAATGTCACTTCCAGTTTGGCGTGATGTACAATGTGGTAGCATTGGTGTGGGGGGGGGGGGGGGTAAGGGGGAAATCTTGGATGAGTTCCTACACTTTTTTCCCAGGATTTGACCCCTGTAGACATGTCATACTCACCTGCATTGTGCAATAGTATTGCACGGAGCTGCCCAAACCTCCTGTTCTGTGGTCCCCTGCTGGAGATCTTGGCTCCTCCTCTTCTTTGTGTGCCCCCATAGCAAGCTGCTTGCCATGGGGGCACACAGTGCATGCCCGCTTCCAAACAGTGTGTGTCTATGAAGCTGCACTCCATAGACACACTCATTGGGGCTTAGCCCCGTCACTGCTTCCTCCTCAATGCATTTGATTGCTAGCAGCAGGAGCCAATAGCTTCTGCTGCTGACCGAGTCTCGGTGTGAAGAGGAAGAGACGGGAGAAGAGATGCAGCCGTGCACAGCAATGGACCTCCTCTTCCCTCTATTCCCTTTACACAGGGCAGGGTGTTAACAGAAATCTATAAAATGCTTTTTACCTTAATGAAGGTAAACAATGTTTTGGCTTTAGAACCTCTTTAATCCTGACCCCTGGACGCTGTGCGTTATCTGCTTCTGACCCCGGAATTCTGTGCATTACTGAATCTTAACCGCTTCACTCTTATTACTTAAATCTTTCCCCTGAACCCTATGAATTACTAACTCCTGACTGCTGAACTCTGTGCATTATCTGACCTCTGAATAATATGTGTTACTTAAAGTGTTACTAAACCCACAACAGTAAAATCAGTCTGTATATGCAGTAAAGCGTGCTTGTTAACTACTTCAGCCCCGGAAGGATTTGCCCCCTTAATGACCAGGCCATTATTTGTGATACGGCACTGCGTTGCTTTAACTGACAACTGCGCGGTCATGAGACACTGAACGCAAACAAAATTGACGTCCTTTTTTTCCCACAAATAGAGCTTTCTTTTGGTGGTATTTGATCACCTCTGCAGTTTTTATTTTTTGCACTATAAACAAACAAAGAGCGACAATTCTAAAAAAAAAATGTTTTTTACTTTTTGCTATAATACATAACCAAAAAAAAAATAAAAATAAAAAATTTCTTCCACAGTTTAGGCTGATATGTATTCTTCTACATATTTTTGGAGAAAGAAAAAAAATTTCAATAAGCGTATATTGATTGGTTTGCGCAAAAATTATAGCGTTTAAAAAGTAGGGGATAGATTTATGGAAATTTTATTATTTATTTATTCTTTACTAGTAATGGCGGTGATCTGCGATTTTTAGCAGTACTGCGATATTGCGGCGGACTGATCAGACATTTTGTCACTTTTTTGGACCTTTGACATTTATACAGCAATCAGAGCTAAAAATAGCCACTGATTTCTGTATAAATGTCACTGGCAGTGAAGTGGTTAACACTAGGGGGCAATCAAGGGGTTACGTTTTCCCTAGGGAAGTGTTTCTAACTGTGGGGGGACTGTAGTGACTGGAGGAGGAGAGAGATCGCTGTTCCCGATTACTCTGAACAGCAGATCCCACTTCACCTCCCTGTCAGAACAGAGATCTGTTTGTTTACATGAACAGATCTCCATTCTAGCTCTGTGAGGAGCGATCATGGGTGGCCGGTAGATATTGTGCCCACCGGCCACAAGCCTCAGCTCCAGAGACGCCTCCCACAGTCTCTTAAAGCGCTGCCGTACAGATACAACGATTTGCGCAGGAGAGACGACCTGCTGGTCGGCAAGTGGATAAACTCATTGTGTAAAAAGGATGTTTGATCCTGTCTTTTCTGATTCTCCCCTCCTTCCACTGTCCCCAATATATTTCCTGTTAATACAGAGACACGAGAAAGGCTGCACATGCTCAGTTTGGTGTGTATTGCTAGAGAGTTGTTTTTTTTTTCTTGGTAGGGTGCATGTGAACAGCACATAGCCAAACAGAGGGTCAGGAGTCCTGCATTCTGATAGGACAGTCAGAGGAGAATGAAACCTCCTCCTACAAGCTTTAACCAGTCACGCGACTGCTATATACTACGGATGAGAAAAGGTATTTAGCATTTGCATGTTCTGTGTACTGTGGGAGACCAGATATAGTGAATGCAGGGTCCTGGGTTTAGTAACACTTTAATCCTGACCCCTGAACTCTGTGTGTTACTTAATCCTGACCCAATCAGCAGCCAATCACTTCTACAGGACGTGGAAGGGCCCCCACCTCACTCCCTTCGAAGCCCACCTCTGTTCCTGAGCTCTCTGGCGCCCGGGACCACTGCGAACAGCCCGGGTCTGGAAGACACAGAGGGGACAAATGAAATTTGAAGCAACGAGGATTTCATTACTGACAGTTTTAGTTTATTGTTTACAAACTGTTAGTGGCTTGTAAAGCATCTGATCAAAACAATCTGCTTTTGACGGCAGAGGAGAGATCTGGGGTCTAACAGAAATAGAGTACCTGTCACTGCCTGTATTGTTCATCCCTTGTGATAGCAATAACATTTAGGGACAGTGTAAAAAAAATGTAAATAAAATAAATAATAATAAAAAAATAATTAAAGTGCCCCAGTCCCCATGTGCTTACGCATAATTGCAAAAGCATTACATAGGTCCTGCGCACATATGTAAATGGTGATCGCACCACACATGTGAGGTATTGCATCAAACGTTAGAGTGAGAGCAATAATTATACCACCTGACCTTATGTTTAACTCTAAACTGGTAACTTGTAAAGGCTTTTAAATCATCACCTATGAATAAGTTATTGTACCACAGTTTGTCATCATTCCATAGATGTGCACAACTTTAACCACTTCCATACTGAGCCTGTTTTTTGGGTTCGGTGTTACGAGTTAAAAAAAGTTTTTTTTTGCTATAAAATTGCTTAGAATAAATTGCAAAACTTTATGTCACACCGTATTTGCGCAGCTGTTTTCCAAGCGTGCATTTTTTTTAATAAGTTCAGTTTTTTTTTAGTTAAAAAATAAGAAAACAGTAAAGTTTGGCCAATTTTTTCCATATTGTGAAAGATAATGTTATGCCGAGTAAAATGATACCCAACATGTCATGCTTCAAATTTGCATCCGCTCGCGAAATAGCGACAAACTTTGCAACTTAAAAATCTCCATTGGCGAGGTTTAAAAATTCTACAGGTTAGCAGTTTTGCGTTACAGAGGAGGTCTAGTACTATAATTATTGCTTTCGCTCTAACGATCGCGGCGATACCTCACATGTGTGTTTTGAACACCTTTTTCATATGTGGGTGGGACTTACATATGCGTTCGCTTCTGCGTGCGAGCTCGGCGGGACGGAGCGCTTTAAATTTTTTTTTTTAGTTATTTATTTTGCTTTTTACTTTTTATTTTTACACCGTTCTTTTTTTTTTTTTTTTAAATTGATCGCTTTTATTCCTATTACAAGAAATGTAAACATTCCTTGTAATAGAAAAAAGCATGACAGGTCCTCTTAAATATGAGATCTGGGGTCAAAAAGACCTCACATCTCATATTTACAGTAAAATGCAAAAAAAAAAAAAAATTGAAAAAAATAAGCCCAAAAAAAAATTAGCCCTTTAAGACCGTTGGGCGGACTTGACTTCTGACGTTATTTATAGAGCTGAGTCAGTCGGCTCACGGACACTGGGGAGGACGGATTCGATCATCTCCAGTAATCGGCGGAGATGACGGGAAGCGGCGGGAGGGGAGCACCTCTCCCGCTGCTGATGAAAGTGATTTTGCGGTGAATCCGCTGCTAAGACCACTTTTATCTGAAACAGAATCGCCTGCAGAAAAAAACAATATCTGAATGGTGCCTGTAGCTGCAAGCACCATTCAGATATCCCTTCTCAAAGGCAGGACGTCAATAGACATCCACCTATAGAGAAGTGGTTAAAGCATGAGATGTTGGGTATCTATTTACTTGGTGCAACATTACCTTTTATATTTTATCAAAAGTTGGGTATTATATTGTGTTTGTGTCCACTACAATTCATTAGCGTAACATTACAAAATTGAAATAGCCATTATTTTACTCTCCAGGGCCTTTGCTTTTAGAAAGTACATATGTTTGGGAAGTAATTTTCTAGCAAAACAATACTGGTTTTTTACATGTATGTGAAAAATATCAGAATTGGCCTGCATTTGAATGATCCCTGACCTCTGTGCATTTTGTAATCCTGACCCCTGAACTCTGTACATAAATTAATCTTGACCCCTTAACTCTCTGTGTTACTTAATTCTGTCCCCTGAACTTTTAATCATTTAGTTTAGTTCTTTAACCACTTCAGCCCCAGAAGGATTTCACACTTTAGGACCAGAGCACTTTTTGCGATTCGGCACTGTGTCACTTTGACTGACAATTGCGCGGTCGTGCAACGTTGTACCCAAACTAAATTTGCGTCCTTTTTTTCCCACAAATAGTGCTTTCTTTTGGTGGTATTTGATCCCCTCTGTGTCATTTCTGATCGCCGCTATAAACAAAAAAAGCGACAATTTTGCAAAAAAAAAAAAAAACTGTTTTTCTTACTTTTTGGTTAAAAAAAATCACAATTGGTGTTTATTGATTGGTTTGCGCAAAAGTTGCCGCGTTTACGGATGCTGAGAATTAATTTCTGTTTTTTTTTTATTTTTTACTAGTAATGGCAGCGATCTGTGATTTTTTGCGGTACTGCGATATTGCGGCGGACATGTCGGACCATTTTGACACTTTTTTGGGACCATTGGCATTTATACAGCAATCAGTGCTATAAAAATGCACTGATTACTGTGTAAATGCAATTGGCAGTGAAGGGGTTAACCTGCAGGGGGCACTCTAAGGGTTAACTGTGTTCCCTAGGTGTGTTCTAACTGTATTGGTGCTGGGCTGGCAGGGCGAGGGGAGTGATCATGGCTTCCATATACAGGAAGCCTGTGATCACTGCCCTTCACCCTCTCTCAGAACGGAGATCCGTGTTTACTTACATGGACCTCTGTTCTTTCACTGCAGGGGGGGGCATTGCAGGTAGCCGGCGGCAATCGAGTCCACCCTACCTGCTCCCTGGCCCCCCCGGACACAGTGAGCGTGCCTCCGGCAGGACATACACGCTCACAGTGCTAGTTATCGCGGCTGCCGTCAGGTGACAGCGTTTTGCGATAACGAGCCATCTTGCCGCAGTCACGCTGCGGTGGGCAGTCAGCAAGTGGTTAAATTTTAGAACGGGGTGCCTTGAGATTTTTAAGGGTACTTTGAGAAACACTGATTTAGGACACACATTGTAATGGAACTGTCCAAAGACAATTCCAAGAAACGGTTAGTAAATTCTGCCCCTTTATTTCATTTCCCTCTCCTGCTACAGGTCACAGATCACATGCAGGTTGCACCCTCTAGTG
Organism: Glandirana rugosa; assembly: GCA_018402905.1. Taxonomy (NCBI): domain Eukaryota; kingdom Metazoa; phylum Chordata; class Amphibia; order Anura; family Ranidae; genus Glandirana; species Glandirana rugosa. Next base: position 355,203 of record BLSH010009219.1, on the reverse strand, counting down.
TGTGCTAGTTGGCAGTGTAGGTCTGTAGTGTAGGTTTGTTAGTGTAGGAAAATTTAGTTTAGCTTAGGGCTAAGCCTAAGCTGCGAATCTGGGTCAGGGCCAATCCCTGGCAGGAGGCAAGGCTTACCTCATAAATAGGTATGAGCCATGCCAGCAGGGTCAGTCATTTTTAGGAAGGGCACGCCAATAATCAAGTTGGTGGCGGAGAAGATCCCCTGTGCTTCTTGTCCCACTGAGAAGAGCTGCACATGTGCTTGCATGCCAATACAGAATGGGATGCCACCGCAGAGATGCCTGTGACAGTTCTTGGCACAGAATGGGCTATTTAAAGTTTTTTATTCCCCAGAATCAATGCTGCCTGGTCTACAGCGTTCCCTGTGATTCCTGCTGTCTGCTTGCATGTACCTGTTCCAGTTGAGCTACCCGGCTTGTTCCTGACTACTGCTATCTGCCTGCATCCATCCCCGGCTTGTCTTTGACCATGCTGCCTCCTGCTCTTCCTGCTACCTCGCTGCCAGCCCATTACCCAACCTGCCTGCACCTGACTCTGCTTCTGTATCAGCATCTGTTCTGGACTTGTTCACCAATGTCTGATCCAGCCTGCTTGCACCTGCCTGTGCTCCAGCCCTTACCGACATTGGTCACGCTAGCTGCTGGACCCATGCTCCAGTCCATGGCATCCAAGTACCAGCCCATTCCAGTCTCCAGCCTGTCAGCTGTTCCTGGTCATCCTGCTGTGTCGGTGTTCCTCCATGGCTCTGCCATCAGTTTCAGTTCAGCTCCACTGCTAGCAAATTTGCCAGGCACTTGTGCGACTCTGCACTCCTGCACCTCCTGTCTGCTCTATCAGGGGTCTCGAGCCAGAGGTGTAAGAGAGGCCTTCCTCTGCATATCAGACTCTACTACCAGGTACGTAATAGTACCAGACAGCCATGTCCGAGTCTGAGCAAGGAACTTCTCCCCCATGGATGAACTTTGGCAACATCTAGCAGGCCTCACACAGGTTGTCAAGAATCTTCAAGAGAGCTATAACCGGTTGGAAGATTGTGTGCAGGCTCTGTTTTCTTCTGCTGCTCAAAGGCCTGCTCATCCATCCACCTCTTCTCCAGGAACATCCACTGCACCTTCAGTAGTGATGCTACCCCTTGAACCCAGCACCCCGACCCCCGAAAGATTTTCCGGAGAAAGCAGCAAATTCAGAACATTCTGCAGTGCTTGTGAACTCTATTTAGCTCTGCAGCCACGCACCTTCTTCCTGGAAGCTACCAAAGTACCATTTCTCTGCTGCAGGGTGAGCCACAATCCTGGGCTCACTGTCTACTGGAACAAAAAGCCGCATCTCTAACAGACCTGGCCAGCTTCTTTAATTCCATGTCTCAGCTATATGAAGATCCTCAACAAACCGCCACTGCAGCAGCAGCACTGCATACACTCCAGCAAGGTCGCAGAGTGGCCGAGGACTATATTTTAGAGTTCAGGCGCTGAAGTGAACATTATAACTAGAATGATGCTGCCCTATGCTACCAGTTCCACATGGGCCTCTCTGAACCACTAAAGGATAAACCGGCCCGGGTTAGAGTACCCCATACTTTTGATGCTACTAAGGGAATGAAGGTCTGAATGAGCAGCAGGACAGTCCCGTCCAGTGTGGATGATACCACGTGTCCCCACCAGCTCTGTTCCACCAGTTCCCGCAGCACCCGTTTTGGACTCTCCAGAGCCGATGCAACACGGATTGCTCCACCCTTCACTCACCGTTGAAGAATGCCAATGCCGGCGCCAGAACAACCTCTACCTATACTGTGGGGAACCCAGACACTATGTGAGATCATACCTGGCCAAACTCTGGAAGTGCCTCTCAATTTTTTCTATCCCTACACCAGTCTCACCAAGCAACTCATCTCATCTTGCTCTTCCTATTCTATTGCAGCTTTCAGGAAGGACTATCCGGGTTTCCGCCATAATTGATTCCGGGGCCTGCAGCTGCTTTATGAATTTATCCTTTGCTACAGAACATCAGATGCCATTGCAACCCAAGGCCAAGTTCTTTCAGTACATCTGGCTGATGGGTCTGCTATTAAATCTGGACCAGTCACACAAGAGACAGTTCCATTACCTGCCACCATTGCCACAAATCACCAAGAACTGCTATGCCTGGATGCCATTGCTTCATCTCTGTTTCCAGTCATCCTTTGCATGCATAATCCGCACATGAATTGGGCCACAGGGGAAATCAAGTTTCACTCTCCCTACTGCTTCCAGCACTGTTTACAGGAAAGCTCACATGGTCCACCTCCCTGCTATGTCTGGTCTCTGAAGTTTGCAAATCTGTACCAGCAGTTTACCACGATTTCTTGGATGTGTTCAGCAAAAAGGGGGCGGAGACACTTCCTCCTCATGGCCCTAAGACTGCCCAATAGAACTTCTTCCTGGGGTTGAAGTTTCTTTTGGAAGAATTTTCCCCATAACTGAGCTAGAGCTTGTGGCATTAAAAGACTATATTGATGACAATCTAAAGAAGGGCTTCATTCGCCTATCTACTTCCCCAGCTGGAGCTGGCATGTCCTTTGTGGAAAAAAAAGATCATTTACTACGGCCCTGTGTGGATTATCAGGAACTCAATAAAATCACTATCAAGAACCGCTATCCTCTCCCCTTGGTGCCCGAATTATTCCAAAGGCTTGGATCTGCAACAATATTCACAAAGCTAGACCTCCGAGGAGCCTATAATCAGGTTCGCATATGGGAGGGGGATGAATGGAAGACAGCTTTCCGCACCTGATTCGGGCATTTTGAGTATCTTGTGATGCCTTTTGGATTATGCAATGCCACCGCTACATTCCAGCATTTCATTAATGATGCCTTCCGAGACTTTTCGGATCTGTTCGTCATAGTATATATGGATTATAGTATATCTGGATATTAATCTGTTCTTCATCCCTGGAAATCATCGCAGACATGTAAAGAGCATTTTGGGCCGGCTTCGGCAGCATGGCCTATGCGCCAAGCCTGAGAAAAGTGAATTTGAATGCCAAAGTATTCAATTCCTAGGACTGATTATATCCAATGAAGGCATTAAGATGGATCCCCAAAAGGTCGCTACCATTGTAGACTGGCCGGTTCCCGCAGATAAGAAGGGTGTTCAGCGCTTTGTGGGATTCCCAAATTTTTACCAGAAATTCATCAGGGGGTCTTCCGCTATCATCTCCCCATCACACAACTAACCAGGCAGGGCATCAAATTCCATTGGTCCACTGAAGCTGTTTACTTGTGCATCTGTTCTAAACACCCTGACCTAGCATTGCCATACTTCCTGGAAGTGAACGCATCAGAAACAGCAGTTGAGGCAGTACTTTCTCAGAGGCTATGGCCCAAGGCTTTGTTACATCCAGTCACTTTCTTTTCTGGTAAACTATCAACAGCAGAACGGAAGGATTGTATGTGGGATTATTTGGTTATATATATATAAAAGTTTTTTTTTTTTTTTTTGGTTGAACTGGATGGACTTGTGTCTTTTTTCAACCCGACTAACTATGTAACTATGATATTGGGGATTGTGAACTCCTAGCGATCAAGGCCCCACTGGAAGAATGGAGGTACCTGCTAGAAGGAGCTGCACACCCAATCTTGATCTATACAGACCATAACAATCTGGAATTTTTAAGAGCGTCAAGGAGGTTAAAACCCAGACAGGCCATGTGGCCACTATTTTTCTCCAGATTCTCTTTTCATATAACCTACAGGCCTGGGTCTAAGAACACGAAACCTGATGCGTTTCCTGCATGTTTAACGAGTCTGCACCTCCAGATACTATTCTTTCTTTAGGAAATTTTGCTTCAAATAGACCTACTATGCCAAATCAAACAAACTTCCATGGGAATTCCCCAACTACTGTCAATACCTTGCAGGCAAGAGATGGTTTGCTATGGTATAAGGATAAGATCTTTATACCAGAAGACTTCTGAGTCTCTACCTTGGGGCTGTGGCATGATCACATGCTAGCAGGACATTTTGGAATCAGCAAGACCTCTGAACTTTTGCAACGTACATTCTGGTGGCCGCAGAAAATGCAGAAAAGGTAGAGAAAGAATGCAAGGAGTATGTTGAATCTTGCATTACTTGTATCCATAGCAATAACAACAAAACTAAGGCATTGGGTCTGCTGAAACCTCTACCCGTCTTGGATAGACCCTGGAAGATGATTTCTATATACTTTATTTTCAAGCTTCCTCTATTGGAAGGCTACAGCACCATCTTTGTGGTGGTGGATCGGTTGTCTAAAATTACATATTTCCTACCTATGAAAGGTACACCATCTGCCCAAGAGATTGTACAAATTTTTATCAAAGAAATTATAAGACTTCATGGGGTTCCAGCAAATATTGTGTCGAATTGTGGGATGTAGTTCACCTCCAGGTTTTCAAAAGCCTCGTTTGAAGCCCTAAGGTTCGAAATGTCATTTTCTTCAGCCTATCACCCACAAACAAATGGACAGACGGAAAGGACCAATCAGACTATTTAACAGTATCTGCGCTGTTTTCCTTGCTCTCTAGCTGGATTTGTCTACAATAACTCTGTCCATTCAGCCACAAAGAAATCCTTATTCTTTGCCAATTATGGCTTCCATCCTTCTTTCTTGTCCAATACAGTACCAGAATGCTCAGTGCCAGCTGTTGCAGACTGTTGCAAGAAACAATGGCTAAAACACAGGCATACAACAAAGAGGTCTTTGTTAAGAAGAAAATAGGAGAATTGATTATGAAACAAGGCGATCAAGTATGGTTGTCTACAACTAATCTAAGACTAGCTTGCCCATCAAAGAAATTGGGTACTACAATTTTGGGGCCTTTTCCAGTAAAGAAAAAGGTCAACGATGTGGCCTACGAATTGGAGCTGCTGGAATCTTTCAGGATTCATCCCATTTTTCATGTGACCTTGCTGAAGCCCGCTATCCCTGATTCCTTCCCCTGACAAAATGTTGGCCCACCCAAGCCAGTACTGGTCCATGGGGAAGAGGAATTTGAAGTTGAAGCAATTTTGGATTGCAGGAAGAGGAGTAACCAAATTCAGTTCCTGATAAAGTGGAACAGGTATGGGCTAGAGGAAAATTCTTGGGAACCTGAAGGCAATATTCACACCAAAAGACTTATCCAGGCTTTCAAAAGGTTGCACCCTGTCAAGTTGGCCCAGTTAGGCATCCTGAGGCTGTGTCAGGAAGGGCATGCCAATAAACAAGATGGCAGCCAGAGAAGATCCCCTGTACTTCATGTCCCACTGAGAAGAGCTGCATGAGCATGCTTGTGTGTGCGCATGCATGCCAATACAGAACAGGATGCCACCGCAGTTGCACGTGCACGCACAGGAGCACACACACCGTGTGACAGTTCTTGGTGCTGAATGGGCTATTTAAACTGGCTCATTCCCCAGGGTCAATGCTCTCTTGTCTACAGCGTTCCCTGTGATTCCTGCTATCCGTTTGCCTGTACCTGTTCCAGTTGACCTAACTGGCTTGTTCCTGACTACTCCTGCTATCTGCCTGCATCCAACCCTAGCTGGTCTTTGACTAAGCTTTTTCTGCTACCTCGCTGCCAACCCGTTACCGAACCTTCCTGCACCTGACTCTTCTGTATCAGCATTTGTTCTGGACTTGTTCACCAGTGTCTGATCCAGCCTTCTTGCACCTGCCTGTGCTCCAGTCTTTACCGGCATTGGTCCCGCCAACTGCTGAACCCACGCTTCAGTCCGTGGCATCCAAGTACCAGCCCATTCGTCTCCAACCTGTCAGCTGTTTTTGGTCATCCTGCTGTGTCGGTGTTCCTCCACGGCTCTGCCATCAGTTAGGGTTCAGCTCCACTGCTAGCAGCTCTGCCAGGCACTCATGCAATTCTGTACTCCCATGCCTCCTGTCTGCTCAGGGGCTTCAAGTCAGAGGTGTAAGAGAGGCCTTCCTCTGCATATCAGACTCTACCACCAGGTACGTGACAGTCAGGTGTAAGATGGAGATATAGTGCTGTGGAGACTGCCAGTGGCCCTCTGGGGTACCCCCTAGTCTGGGCTTGGGTGCTGGAAAGATCCTGCCACAACACATGGAGGAAGACTTTCCTGGAGGCACAGGAGCAAGTGAGAGGACAGTATGAGTAGAGCAGTACTACTGAGTAATTTACAAGGGGGGAGACTGCCACATGTAGCCAGTTCTCCCTGAAGACAGTGTTGTGCCAAGTCTTCATCCCTTACCCGGGAGATATCCTGCAGAGTCAGCCAGAGGTACTGTGGAGGAAAGTTAGCCTAGAGGGCTAGTAAATAGGAGCAGCTGTATCCAGGTGGGTTGGCAGTGCCCAAAGAGGTGGTGCTGGGACCAGTAGCCAGAGGAGGGAGAGTGCAAGCTGATCACTGTGTTCTTCTACACAGCAAAGGGCTTTGAGTTCCTGCCTGCAAAGGGCGATCGTTAAATCTGACTGTGCCTGTCAGATCCATTTCAGTGATTCAGCTGGAGTCTGCAAGCAAGTAAATTGCAGGAGGAGTGTCAAGGAGGCTGTATATAGACCGTGTATAGGAAGATGTCCCTGAAGATGTTGCCAAAGTTTTGTTGCCGAAGTCAACTGGGCATCCCATAATCTCCCATCCCCATCCAAGTTATTGTCCCTCAATAAAGTGCAAAAACAAAGTCTCAGACTGTTCTCTGTTTCTCTGTTCTCTGTTTCTGGAATGCCTGTGGAAATTTGGTGTGCCTGGCTGTTGAAGGGGGGGGGATCCCAGTTCATCTGCGTCCCTTAAGGGATGCGCTACATTTGGGGGCTCATCGGGGATATTGCCCATGGTAACCTGCCCGGCTTTTCCTAGCAACCAGAGTTCATCGAGCCAGAGGACTGTGCTTTGCTTCCAGGACCACAGTGGGGATTAAAACAGGGGAACGGAGATGTGTGCTCTGCCAAATTGTGACTGTGTTGCCTAAGTCAAGGGCCATTGTCCATAGCAACCAGTGGGAGTTGCTGCCGAGCCAGTACTGCACTGCATACCCAGATGCCCCAAATGCAGCTGGGATGGACACTTGTGCTGAGTACCAGCTCTGCAGTGAAAACTGTATTATGTGCTGTTACCTGTGGAACTATGGCAGGCAATCGTGCCCATGGAAATGTCCAGCCATCTGCACAGAGCTGGAAAAAGTGACTGTCTGCTGCAATGTCCTACTGAGAACAGTAAAGTGTGCACCAAAATGTCTGTTGTTGCCCATGGTAATCAGGATAAGCCAGCGGGTATCTTCAGGAGGGGCCTATCAGTTGCCCAAGCACGACTGATGTTAAGGACTGTCCTAACCCTGCTAAAAATAGTGTGACGTGTGTTATAGACTTTGCTGTTGTTCATGGCAGCCACAATAAATGCTTTCTGCAAATTGCTCTAAGTTGCTCAGGCTCAGTCAGTGCCGAGCGGCAGGTCCTGACAAGTTCTGCAAGTATCAGTGTGCATACTGTCTGTGCCTGCAAGTTTCAAGGTGGTCAAGAAGGGGTTATAGTGGGAACAGGCCTGCTTATCAGTGCTGCGGGCACCAGCCAGTCAGGAAGCTTGCGAACAGAGCCATGCCTCGGAGGAGAACCAGCGTACCCTGCTTGCTGAGAGAGAGAAGCAAGATGGCGGACGGTGCACATGTGTACCCAGATCTGACCTGATTGCCTGACACGCAGGAGCATGCATGCCAAGAGTCCTGGTTTTCCCAGGACATTCACAGTATTCCAACCCTTGTCCCTGTCTTACTGTGTCCAGGGAAAAATCACGGGAAATTGGCTTTGTCCCGACTCCTGGTGTCGCCAGAGCCACAGCTAGATAGAGATCTGGGGCCAGCACTAGTTATTTGACTGTACTGCCATTTTACAGAAGACCAGCTCTCGTGGAGGCTAGGGGGAAGAAACAAGAGGCGGAGCCCAGGTGGCTGCCAATAGAAATGGAGCTGCCAGTCCGTGACTTGCAGTGGGAAAGGCCGCAGGGCAGGGGTTGGCGGCAGCCACCTGGGTTGAGTTGACCTGAAAAAGAGATTTGACCCCAAAACATCTAGTCCTCGTCGGCTGTTTTATCCCTCTGGCCTCCCTGGTATCAGCGCCTCTTCAGCTTCTTACTCTGCTTAGCAGTCACCCCTACCTCATACCATTCAGAACCTTGTTCCACAGCAGCATTTTTGAACTCATTAAGTGACACCTTATCAGCTTTAACTTTAACACTTGCCTCCCCACTGAACAAGCAAGCAAGCTGAACTGTAGCAAGGCAAGTCCTTTTTCGCACAATCTCCCATTTGGGGTCACTTCCACTCCCATGTGCACAGTCACATAGTCAGTCTTTCTCACACATGAAATCGGAATGGTCTTATCAGTCTTCCATTTGGCAGGTGATGAATACTTCAATTAAGGACGCAGTCCCTTCTTGGCTAAGCTCTCACAGGCTAATGCCACCACGTGGATATGGGGCAGCATTGCAGCCTTCTTGGACTCTCCAACATCCCATGCAGGCCGAACAGGTTTCCTGTTGCTAGGGGTAACAGCAGATCCACACATGTCAGAACCCTTACAGGATGCTTGATACTGTGCCCTCTTCTCTGGGCTGACCACTTCATACAAGCAACCATAATGTGAAACCACTGGTTTCATGCACTCTCTTTCACCTCCTGCAGGCTGAACCAAAATTTTCTCCATGGTTGCCAGGGGTGACAGCAGACATTCTTGCACAACCATCTTCACTCAAGATTTGAGCCACATCTCTGCTGTAGCACCTCCCTTCTTTCTCCGGTTGCTATGGGAGCCCACCTTCTCCCCACTGAATTTTTCAAGTGCTTTCTTGATTGGATTGCTTATAGGTAATTGTCGTAGTTATCTTGGTTATGAATCTTCTGCCTGTACACTTCTCGGTACTGCTCTGTTAGAAACGGCTGCACCAATTCAACCCAGCAACCTTTGGGCCACTATCAGAAGAAAGCAATCATCGCAAACTCATCCAAAAAGTCTTCAACATGTTATGAAAGCAACGTAGGCCGTATGAAGTCAGCAGCATGAATTTCTTCTTTGTTGCCAAGGGCAACCACACCCATCTGCTCGCTCCTTGCAAGTGATGGCGTGCTTACCTTTTCTTTTTTTCTTTCCTTTTCCCTTTGCTCCAGTGTAGCCAAATGCATCTTGCACCAGTCTGGGGCTTGTTCTTTAGGTAACAACCCCTCCAGCCACAGGGTTCTGTCTCTCATCTCAGCAAACATTGCTTCCCTTTTGCGTTTTGACTGCCCCATCTCTGCAGCCAGGCACGCAACACTTTTAAACACAGTTCCTTTTAACACAGGAAAATTTGGAGTACTGTCTCTTTAAGACATGCAAACAGCACACTTTCACATGCAGACTCCACCGGGTTCACATTAACTGCTACTCACAGCATTGCTGCAAAACACCCAGTCTCTTACTACTCACTGTTTTTGGTATGCGATGATCTGGAATTCTTCTGTCTCTGCCCAAAGCAATACCTCCACCACGTGTAAGATTGGGGTTGATCAGACTCAAGCGGTATGTGCGTTTTCAGTAAGTGCGCCAGTCCAAAGCAGTATTTTAGAGGGCATGGCAGCCCATTTTTATTAAAAGGAAAGGAAAATTTCAAATAAACAGTAATCTTCCCTCGCAGGGGGTTCCACCATCATTACATAAACATGCTTCAACCTCCTGGCTTTACTCACTGTCAGCTTTGTGCTGTTTGGTGAAATAAACACTCTCCAGGTCTCCTGGTTAGTAAATGAACCCAGCAATCTTCCAGGTAGCACAGGGTCCCACTGCCACAATATACTGTATATACAGGTATATATCCCTGCCAATCTATGGCAGGGGGCAAGGCTTACCTATAAATAGGCATGAGCCATGCCAGCAGGGTCAGTCAGGTGGAAGATGGAGGTATAGTGCTGTGGAGACTGTCGGTGGCCCTCTGGGGTACCCCCTAGTCTGGGGGATGGTGACCTTGGGCTTGGGTGCTGGAAGGATCCTACCACAACACACGGAGGAAGTCCTTTCTGGAGGAAGTAAGAGGACAGTGTGAGTAGAGCAGCACTACTCGGGGTTTAAAAGGCGGGAGACTGCCACATGAAGTCAGTTCACCCTGAAGACAGCCTTGTGCCAAGTCTTTATCCCTTCGCTGGGAGATCTCCTGCAGTGTCAGTTGGGTGGGCTAGTGAGGGTCATTCTGGAGGACTGTGGAGGAAAGTTAGCCTGGAGGCAGGCATGGTGCTAGGCTATTTTACACCCTAGGCATGACCAGCTAAGTGCGTCCCCCCCGCCTCCCAAAAAAAAGAAACTTTTTTTTTAAAACACACTGCGCTATGGGTGAGCAGGGACTTAGGTAGAAGTGCACCTGCATCTGTGGTGTCATTGGAAGAGAGAATGTCCCTGCATTGGTGGTTTCACTGGAAGGACAAATATTCCTCTGTCTGCGTTGTCAGGAAGAAAAAAATTGTCCCTACATCCATCATATGTGACGTGCACCAGTAAATTTAAGGGGGTGGGGTGGTAAGAAGCTGGCAGTGGGTTACAGGGCAGTGAAGATGACAGGGGTGGGGTGGTAGGAAGCTGACAGTGGGATACAGGGGGAGTGAAGATGACAGGGGTGGGGTGGTAGAAGGCTGACAGTAGGGTACAGGGGGGGATGAAGATGACAGGGGGTGGGGTGGTAGGAAGCTGGCAGTGAGGTACGGGGGGGTGAAAATGACAGGGGTGGGGTGGTAGGAAGCTGGCAGTGGGGCCTATTAGGACATCTTTAAAGGTAGCGTGTTTTGATTGATATATGGGATTTGCCTTCCTGGCTTGCTTTTAAATGAGCTCTGTTGTCAGTAACCCTATAGTTTGGCCATAACAGTTCCGTTCAAAAGTAAAAGTTGTGTGCTTACTTCTCCAAAGCCCTGTACTTTCTTCTTTTTCTCCTTTTTAAATTCTGCAGCCTCTTTCAGACTCCATCCAGAAATCAATACTTCCTGCAGTTACCGATGCCTGCTAAGGGCTGGAAGCCTGGAAAGATAAGTATTCCACACACAACATATGGGACAGTTCAGACAGCCAGGGACTGTGTGGGTTCCTCTGCTCTGTCGTGGGTGGGACTGGAGCCTGATGGAAGTAATGACATCACGTTTAGGGGTGGAACGCCGTGCCCATGCTCAGCACCTCATTGGCTGGCACAGCACCTGTCCTGGGCACACAGTACCAGCCAGGCTGCAGGGATTGGCAGGGTCTGGCTGGCCGTGGCAACTCGTCACCACCAATCCAAATCGTGCACACAGACAGCACTGCCCGGACGGACCATGAGGCTTGCACACTGCACAGCACCAATTATGCACAGGCAGGCAGCGCACAATGAGTGACACTCCGGTCAATCAGAGTCAGCACAGACAGGACACATGCAGAACAGTTCTGGCAGAGCAGCACCGGCTGGGTCCGGCAAACTGATCCTGCACCCTCCCGGCTTGGCTAGGCTAGGTAGCAGTGCGCCCCTAGGTGGCAATACGCCCTAGGCGGCTGCCTAGTTTGCCTAGCGGGAGTGCCGGCCCTGCCTGGAGGACTAGTAAAAGGGGCAGCTGCAGCCAGGTGGGTTAGCAGTGCCTAAAGAGGTGGTGCTGGGACCAGTAGCCACAGGAGGGAGACTGCAAACTAATTACTGTGTTCTTCTTCACAACAAGGGGTTTCAAGTTCCTGCCTGCAAAGGGCCATCGCTAAATCTGATTGTGCCTGTCAGTTCCATTTCAGTGATTCAGCTGGAGTCTGCAAGCAAGTAAAGTGCAGGAGGAGTGTCAAGGAGGTTCTATATAGACTGTTTATAGACTGTGTATAGGAAGATGTCCTTGAAGATGGTGCCAGAGTTTTGTTGCTGAAGTCAAGTGGGCATCCCATAACCCCTTATTAACCCTCAATAAACCACAAAAAGAGTCATGGACTGTTCATCTGCAAGCCTTAAGGGGGTGTGCTACATGTATATCAAATATATTTCTGCTATTCGATCAGCTTTATCCTGTACTTTCCAAAATTTGCCTATGAAATCCCAGGAAAGGCCTGCTGTATTCTAGGCAGTATCAACACAAACATTTTTAAACCATTCAACACAATCATAGGGTTAAATATTCCAAAATCCTCAATAGGTTTTTGAGCAAAACATGGCTGATGAGTATATTTTTCGTTCTAGCATATCATATTAATTGTACAAGATATATAGAAGTATATTTTTAGACAAAACATTTGTTCACGTTTTTGCTGGGCTGTCATGTCCTTATGTTTACTGGTGAAGTAGCCTGTAAAAAAATCAGATTATATTTGTCATGGGTACAGATACTCAAATGTTAAATCTGCAAAGCTCAAATCAATGTAGCTTTGTAGTATTCAACAAACCATTAAACATTTGTTTTTTTTTTTGCTGTTTTTCTAAATAATGTTAAATAAAAGAAGTTTAATGGCAGGAATACACAATAAGAATATTGTCCTAAAATTTCTGTTCTGCGGACAATCGGCCAATATTCTAACCATTGATGCCCAGCAAGTAATACCCAATATCAATACCATGAACCAAAAATACAGATTGAAAAAATTGAAAATTTGTGTTGTATCGTTTGTGTACGAACGATATTCTATGCGTTGATGTGAAGGTCGGCAGTAAAAAATCTCTTCAACATATCACACATGAGAGGAACGTTTTCGACCACTGACTGCTCGGTGGTCGAGCGATCGGCCGATTTTCTACCCGTGTATTCCTGCAACGTTTTCAACCACAGACCGCTGTTTTGTTGGTCGGCGGTCGAGCAATTGGCCAATTTTCTAACCGAGTATTCCTCCTTTAAATCTAAGGGCTCATACACACAGGCATTATTAAAAACGAGCTGTAACTTCGGTACCGACGCCAGGAAAAAAGCGGCATTAAAAACAAGATTTCATCAGCATTTTGCATTGGTGTTAATGTATGCTATTGAGCTTCAGCGCTAAGTCTCATTTTTTTTGAAAAGACATCCCTCTGCTATTTTCCACTCCCAAATTACACACAATGCCAGGGAAAACGAATAAAAAACGTTAGATATCATGTTACGGTGCCATTTTGGTTGGAGAGAGAGAGAGAGAGGAGAGAGTTTAGTTTGTTGGATACACATAAAAGATATTAAACAGTGCTACCCTTGGGCACCTACCCTGAGTGTCAAAGGATTATATGAAGTAATATGCACCATCAGTACAATTCAAAGATAAAGCTAAATATTCTTAAAAACAACTAATTCCCGGAGGTTAGGAAAGGCACCAGGCAGGCATGGTGTAGCACAATTTATCAAAAAATATAAAATATGAACAACAATTGCACTCACATTGCCAAGGGGAGACAGACTCAGGTCCGGGATGAATGTGCAGAGACAGTCTCAGAGTGCAGTGGTTTGAGATCCAAGGAGGATCTGATTCCTAGTCAGCCCAGTCCAGCTGAAGCTTGTGGAATCACTGGGTGGAGTACGGATGCCAGGGAGTCTGGGGGCCGCCGTTGTGAATATGGATCAGGGATGAAAGTCCGGGTGGAGAGGTAGTCTTCTGCCGTCAGGGGTGCACTGTCAATAGTGCCACGTTTCAAAGGCAAACAACACCTTCTTCATCAGTCTGTCAGTACAGGTAACCTCCGAGATTTATAATGGCAACAGTCTAGCCAGACCACACCCTTGGCAATGTGAGTGCAATTGTTGTTCATATTTTCTATTTTTTAATAAATTGTGCTACACCATGCCCACCCGGTGCCTCTCTTTCCTTCCCCTCTTCTATTTTAGTTTGTTGGAGTTTGCGATTTTGTGATTTTGCGATTTTGCAATTTATTCTGATTTTTCAGGATGAATCCTGTTGTCCAGAAGATTGATGAAGCAATCCTGCTCATCATCTTGCAGAGGATGCGGAGAAGGAGGCAGTTGGAGGAGGAGAGATGCAGCTGGCGATGTCGTTTCTGGACCCATCCCCCGGAATCCCAGCGTCTGTCAGTGGGGTACTTGACGCAGATGTTTACACAACTGCGCATACATCCTGAAACATTTTTTAACTTTACCCGGAGGTCGGTCGCGCTCTTTGATGAACTTTTGGAGAAGTTGCGCCCAAAATTGACCTGGATGGACACTGAGATGTGGCGTTCTGTGTCACCAGAAGAAAGGCTGCTAGTGACACTCCGGTGAAATTTTATACCCTTATGGGTTAGGGGTTAGGGGGTAGGGTTCTAGAGAAAAGTGTTTAGGAGGGTTTAGGGGTTATGGAACAGGGTTAGGGGTAGGTTTTAGGGAATAGGGGTTTGGGGTTAGGGGCAGGGTATATGATTAGTGGATAGTGTTGGGGTAGGGCTTTTTACTTCTATGCTTTTTTTATGTAAATATTATATCATTTTTATGTTATATTAGGTTCCTTGCCACAGGACAGAGTTTCGTTTCACTTCACCACTATTTCCTCCTTGGAGTTGCAACTATATCTGTAATAATCAGCTCTACCTGTGTGGCAATTTGGGAGGAGCTACTTGCAGTAATGATGCCGGAGCCCACCAAACAAATCTGGGAATCAGTTATGAATGTGTTCTGGGAAAAGACGCAGTTCCCGAATTGCACTGGAGCCCTGGATGGGAAACATGGTGAAGAAGCCTCCCAACTCCGGATCGTCTTATTTTAATTATAAGAAATACTTTTCCGTGGTCCTGCTGGCATTGTCTGATACCCATCTAAAATTCCTGTTCGACGATGTGGGAGTATACAACAGCCAAGGCGATGTCCGGATATTCCACGAATCAGCATTCGGACGTTGTCTACTGGAGAGAAGCCTGAACATTCCACACAGCAGGCCTCTACCCTGCACTGATGAACTAAATTTGCCCTTAGTGATGGTTGCTGACAAGGCCTTAGAAATGTCCAAAAACCTGATGAGGCCATAAAGTGGCTATGGACTCAGCCATAAAAAAATAATTTTTAATTATAGGCTCAGCCGTGCATGCCGTGTGCTAGAGTGCGCATTTGGTGTCTGCATGGCAAAATGGAGGGTTTTGCTGTCCTCCATGCAACTGGATGTTGAGAACGCAATGAGGGTGGTCCTGGCATGCTGTGTTTTTCACAATTTTCTGAGGGACAATGACAGGAGCAACGTGGAACCTGGGCCCAGCAACTCAAGCCATCATGTTCAATTCATTGACTTGCGCACAACGGCATGGGTCATGTCAATCCGCAATACATTTCCCGAATTTTATGTATCACCAGATGGAGCGGTGGCATGGCAAGAAGACTACATTTAAAAAACAATGTCGTCATTAATCAGCTTTTCTTCCAATCTTGAATAATTTCTTTGAATAAAACAGATCATATTCATGTTAGTTATTTTTGTGTCCATGTTTCTTCCTTTGTTC
This sequence comes from Glandirana rugosa, assembly GCA_018402905.1. Lineage (NCBI taxonomy): Eukaryota > Metazoa > Chordata > Amphibia > Anura > Ranidae > Glandirana > Glandirana rugosa. The sequence continues at coordinate 339,825 of BLSH010009219.1, read as the reverse complement.
CACGAGTCTATTCCATTCTGCATAAGGCAAATGCATGCTAGCTCTATTTGAGCTCAGCATATGTTTGTCCCATGCAGAGTAAAAAGGTTTTCTTTTCATTCTGCATGAGGCAAACGCATGCTAGCCCTATTTGAGCTCAGCATACATTTGTCCCATGCAGAGGGAAAAGTGTTTCTTCTTCATGAGGCAAACGCATGCTAGCCCTATTTGAGCTCAGCATACGTTTGTCCCATGCAGAGTGAAAAGAAACCCTTTTTACTCTGCATGGGACAAACATATGCTGAGCTCAAATAGAGCTATCATTAGTGTTGAGCGAACCCGGACTGTAACGTTCGGGTCTGTACCGAACTTTCGGGTGTCCGGGACCCAGACCCGAACACGGACATTTCAAAAAACGTTTGGGTTCGGGTTCTGGTAGTTGATCACACATGTTGAATAGCTGCAGGGCAGCCAATCAACAAACATTTCACTGGAAACTTTACAGGCACAAGCCCAGACCCAGGGCCTGTGGGCTTTCAAGCCATGTCTGGGCTTGCAATGTCAGGCCCAAGCGAGTTGTGATTACTATCGAGATAAACTCGAGTCGTATACAAACAGGGTACGTCTCATTTTTCCCAAAGAAAAGTGAGACGTACCCTGTTTGCATACGACTCGAGTTTATCCCGATCGTACGCAAACGGAGTACTTCTTCTTTGTGAAAAGGGAGACGTACCCTGTTTACATACGACTCGAGTTTATCCCGATCGTACGCA
>BLSH010009219.1:323829-334678 GCA_018402905.1 Glandirana rugosa | reverse complement strand
CCTATATCGCAATCAGGTGTCCAGTCTAGGCAGCTGTGGTCGATAAGAAAATAATCAATACGACTATACGTGTGGTGTACTTGCGAGAAGTGAGTGTAGTTCCTATGCTTGGGGTGGAGAACCCTCCAAACGTCTACGAGGCGGGAGTCATGAATAGATCGTTTGAGGGTCCGCAGTTTAACAAAGGGAATAGAGGTACGGGAGGTCGAGGAGTCTAGTAAAGGATCTAGGGGGACATTAAAGTCACCTCCCAAGATCAATTTACCTTCTGTGAAGGTTGACAGTATTTTCAGGTATTGTAGTGCGGCTGATACTTGGTCAACATTTGGTAGGTAGAAGTTGGCAATCGTGAATAATGATCCCCAGAGTGAGATCTTCACAAATACATATCTCCCATGAGGATCAGAGAGCTGGTCTATTAATTTGAGTGGAAGCGTCTTATGGAAGGCAATAGTAGCCCCTTTAGCTTTCTGAGTAGGATTCGTACTATGGAACCACCTATTAAAGTAGCGACCAATGCAGGTTGGGACAGAGTCCGAGCGGAAATGCGTTTCCTGTAGTAGCAGCACATTAACCTGTTGCTTGTGCATGTGGTAGAGGATTTGTCCTCTTTTAGAAGCGCTATTGAAGCCATTGACGTTATATGAACAGAGTTTCAGTTTAGGGCAAAATGACACCGTGTGGGCCATGGTGGAATGCAGAAAACAAGAAAGTAAGAAAGAGGAAAGAAGCGCTAACAGAGACAGGGGTAGCAAGGTAGAGTGGAGAGAAATACGGAGATCAATAAGTGTAGGGATAGAAGCAAGATAGAGGGGGGTGTGTGTCTGTGTAAACTACTACACACACACACACACAGATGTGCAAGGGGAGGTAAAGCCTAGGTGAGTAGAGTCAGGTAGGGGGCTCCTTTAAATGAGCCTAGGGTTACTAAGGTGTCAGCAGTAGCTGGACACTCAGTGTAGAAACACGCTTAAGGCACAATACGTGCCTAACCTAGTTGTGGGTGGGTGGACGTAAGGAAGAGAGCCGAGCCGTGGGCCCGGCCCAGAACAGGCACAAATGGTATGAAAGAACACTTTAAGAGAAGAAAAAATAAAACATATCAAAAAACAACTCAGCAGAATACTTATCGCTTAGTTTATAAGTGACTTAAATTCAAGTCTGGAGGGGGGAGAGCGATCCCGGCGGCCACAGGCATGCCCAAAACCATCCCCTCCCCCCAGAAGAGAAGCCTCCAAGGTATCTCTAGGAGGTCAACAGGGGTGCAACATCCCCCCGTGTTAAACCAGAAATATCATGAACTTTGTAAACATCTTAACAAAGGAATAAGACGACTGAGAGGTAGAAGGTACCTGTGTGTATAAAAGGGGGGGGAGGGGGCAAAAAGAATTCCCTGGAAGCAGTATAAGAGCACATATCCTCAAAGTACACTCCTTATACCTGGAGGCCATGCATGTAAAGTACCAGAGAAAATCAGTACATAAGAGGTCCCAACGGCCCCCCAGCACATAGGGGGGGCAGTAGGAGCTCGTTGTTACCCGGTCCCTCCTCCATCCCCGCCGGACACACCCCCGTTAGCTAGAGGGACATCTAGGAGGAACATATAGGTACCTTTACTTATTTACCTCTACATGGTGTAGATCTCACCCCAATGGCGGTGCCGCGGCCCACAGGAACAAGTAGGGACCGGGGGACATAGTTAAGGCCAATAGTCTGCAGAGATAGAGCACATCATGACATCACCAATAAAGTCAGATATTCGCCCAAACTCCAGCCAAAGAGACAACACCAGCGAAGAGCAGGGCGAAGATCAAGTGGATAATCATATTGCGTATCTCAAAAGGGTGAAGATTTACTTTTCCAGTCTATGTAAAAGGCTGTGGCGGCAACCCCGAGGGGAGTCTTGGCGAATATCTGCATAGTATATCAGAAGATGATTGTCACTCCATGGGTCGGGGCAAAGTTCCGTTAACAGGTACTTCGGAAATGTCCAGGGTCAGCCGATTAATCCTCTGGAGAAGTTGGTCGGCGTATTCTGGGGCCTAGGGAGGCGGATCTGGATCTCGGACGCCTGTGACGTTGTGGTAGGGGGCCGCGGCCTTGAGGCCCTAGGCGCTCCTCCGGGGGGTCCATACAATTTGGCACTGTGACCGGTTCCTGTTCTAAGAAAAGGAAGAAGGCTGGAAGCTGGCCAGGGTCAGATAGGGTGAATTTACTGCTAGCTTTGGTCACCTTGATACTGAAAGGGTGTCCCCAAGTATAGGTCGCTCCATACTGGCGTATCAGTTCCAGAAGGGGGCGGACTGCCCGACACATATAGAGAGTGTTGCGGGACAGATCAGGGTACAGATGAACCTGAGAGCCATCAAAGTCCACGGAGCCTAGGTGCCATGCTTTGCGCATTATTTCTTCCTTGAGGGTGAAATGATGTACTCTGCAGAGGACGTCCCGGGGGCGGTCACTGTTGTCTCTCCTGGGTCCCCCCACTCGATGCACCCTATCCAGTTCTATGGGGGAGGAGGTCTCCCTGCTCAACACTAGATTGAGAATGGTAGTGACAGTCACTCTTAAGTCCGCAGCAGCTGTGGCCTCAGGGATGCCCTGTAGTCTGATGTTATTCCTGCGGCTCCTATTTTCACCATCATCTATGCGTAGTTGGTGTTGCCGCAGCCGGTGTAAGTGGTCTCTGGAGGCCGTTTCCAGAAAATTGATCCGTGCTTCATGAGCGGATTGAGTATTTGCCAAGTCAGAAACTGTGGTCTCCGTTGCAACTATTCGCTGTTGAAGAGCTTGCATGTCCCTGTGGAGGGAGGTCTCCATTTTTGCCGCCCAGGATTCAAATTCAGCCCGGAAGGCTGATAATAGAGCAGAAGCCTCAGATCTAGGGGTATCTTCTGGGATATGGAGAGCTGTGGCGGGGTGCTCCAGGGCTGAAGGAGGGGCCGTAGAAGGCATCGAGTTGGGTGCTGGGTCTTGAGGGTTTAATGCCAAGGCTGTGCTAGTTTCAGAGTCTCCCTCACTGTCCAATGCCGCTGCAGGGGGGGCCTATGCTTCCCCATGGTATGGGCTGTCACCTTCTTATCTTTGGACGTCCGGGAATCCAGTTTGGGCGTGCGGAGTAGGTAGCGCTGCATTGTGCCTTGTTGAGTCAGGGAGGTGAGAGCTGTGCGCCATCATAGCAAGAGCAGAGAAAGTAAGTGTTCTGTTATCTGAAATCAGCCTGTCTGGGCCGAGACACGGGGCTCAGCGGGCGTGCCTTACCATGTCTCCATGGTCGGTCTTGTCCCCCTCAGGGGTCTTGTCTGTAATATAGATATCTGGTGATCACCCCGGGGGGGGGGGTAAAAAGAAAAGCAAACCAGTCCTGAAACAATGTTGAGAGCTATATCTGGTGCACCAAGATGGCCGCCAACACTAGGCCCCAGTGTGCACTGAACAAAGTAGGAGGCTGGGTTCAGATCAGGGATCCCCTCTGTGCAACACCATGTGGGGGGGCAGATATTGAGGTGCTTCGGGCTTCAGAAAGTGGGGGTCCTGAGCAGGTACACTGAGGTGTGGGGTATGGTTGGGTGGAGCAAGATGGCAGCCGGGACCGGATTTGTGTGATCCAGGCTCCAGGAGCTCCTCTTCCACACGTCCTTCTCCTCTGGTGGCCAGCGCCCTGCAGCTAGGGCTAGATTTAGCAGTGCTGGTGCGGCTGAGGTTTGCTAATGCTGCGGATGGTAATAGAGCAAACCTGGGTGTACCAAGATGGCCGCCTGCCGTTTTTAACACAGGCCCTGATGTCTTTAAAAGTCCTTATAGCTGAGGAGATAGTCCTCTTATAAAGCCCTCAGGGGGCACCGACCCAGTCTAAGTGATTTTGAAGGCCCCAGAGGGCAGATGGGACCCTGTGGAGGCAGAAGGTGGCGCGGCCCACACCTCCGCGGGTAGGCCGCAAAGCCGGGGCCTCGATTTATGGACACCGCGGACCGGAGCTTACGATCCGCGGGAGATATGCCTCTACTTGTAGCTGCAGGGATGGGGAGGCTAATGTGATGTGTATTGCCTCTTACCCAGGTCCCCAGCTGACGGATGCCTCCAGATTGCGGTGCTGTGCCGGGAGCTCCTCCAAAGCACGTCTCCTCTCTTCAGCGTCCAGGCCACTCCCCCGGTATTAATAAATACTTACATAGGGCTACATAGTACATTTGCAGGCCCAATGAAGAGAGCAAATAAGGGACGTGGTCATGGTGCTGCTGGTGATGCTGGTGCTGCTGGTGTTGGTGGTGTTGGTGAACCCCCTGTTGGAAGGAGAGGACGTGGTTGAGGTGTGCCAGCTACACGCACAAGGGAAACACCTTCCTCAGGTAGCCAACAGAACCTTCACCGGTATATGGTAGGCCCGAATGTCCCTCAACAATTGGTGAGGCCAGAACAAGTACAGGCGATAGTAGATTGGGTGGCTGACAATTCCTCCAGTTCCTTCACATTGTCTCCCTCCCGGTCCCTTGATGAAAGCTCAGAGTTGGCACCTGAACCCCATGGCCATCTGTCTTTCACCTCAGCCACTTGTAAATTAGCCAAGCAGTCTGAGCTCCAAGTCCTGCAAGAGACTCTTATGCTTTTTGATGACACTCCTGGTGTGCTTTCCGTGGGCCATCCACATAGCGCTGCCTCAGAAGTGGAAGACATTGAGTGTGCCGATGCCCAATCACTTCTGCTGCAGGATGAGGACATGGAAACACCAGCGCAGCACATTTCTGATGATGACGAAACACAGGTGCCAACTGCTGCAGCTTGCCTCAGTGTGCAGACTGACAAGGAGGGCAGTGGTGAAGGGTGGGTGGAAGATGATGTGGAGGATGATGAGGTCCTAGACCCCACATGGAATGAGGGTCATGCGAGTGACATGTGGAGTTTGGAGGAAGAGGTGGTGGTCCCACAGAGGCACCAGCACAGCAAAAGAGGAAGCAGGTTGCAAAAGTGGAGCGAGCGTCCCCTAGACAGTAGGCCTGCTACTACCCACCGCACCCAGGCAGTTCTTCAGACAATGTGCTGACGACAAGACATGAGTGGTTTGCAAGCTGTGCAATGATAGCCTGAGCCGGGGCATAAATGTTCTCAACCTGAGCACAACCCCCATGACCAGGCATCTAAATTCAAGGCACAAGCTGCATTGGAATAATTGCCTCAAAATCCAAGAAAGGTCTCGGCCTCCTCCTGCTTCCTCTTCTGCTGCTGCCTCGGCCTCTTCCTCCACCTCTACAGTGACAGTGTCACCTGCCACCCAGCAAACAGACGATATGACAGCAACGCCACCATGTCCGCCACCGTCCCCAAGCATTTCCACATGGTCCCATGGAAGCTTACAGCTGTCCATCTCCCAAACACTGGAGAGAAAGAGGAAGTACCCCCCTACTCACCCACGATCCCTGGCCCTGAATGCCAGCATTTCAAAATTCCTGGCTTTTGAAATGCTGTCATTCCGTCTGGTGGACACGGACAGTTTCAAAAACCTGATGGCGGTGGCTGTCCCACAGTACGTGGTTCCCAGCCGCCACTACTTTTCCAGGCGAGCCATCCCTTCCCTGCACAAACAAGTCGGGGACAAGATCAAGTGTGCACTGCGCAACGCCATCTGTGGCAAGGTCCACATAACCACTGATACATGGACCAGTAAGCACGGGCAGGGACGCTATATCTCGCTAACTGCACACTGGGCAAATGTAGTGGCGGGTGGGCCTGAGCCGGCTAGCCATTTTGCGCATGTCCTTCCACCACCGAGTATTGCAGGGCATTTCTCTTTGCCTCCTGTTGCCTCCTCCTCCTACTGCGCTTCCTCCTCCTCGACCACCCACTCATCCGCTCAGCATAACACCTTCACCACCAACATCAGCACATCCAGGGGGAAATTACAGCAGGCTAAAACTGATATGTTTGGGGGATAAACCCCACACTGCGCAGGAGCTGTGGACGGGCATTGAACAACAAAACAATGAGTGGTTGTTGCCACTGAGCCTGAAGCCTGGCCTGGTGGTGTGCGACAATGGCTGAAATCTCGTAGCAGCTCTGGGCCGAGCCTGTTTGAGGCACATCCCTTGCCTGGCGCATGTGCTGAATTTGGTGGTACAGAATTTTCTAAAAAACTACCCGGATATGTCAGAGCTGCTGCATAAAGTGCGGGCCGTCTGTGCGCACTTTCGGCGTTCTCACCCTGCTGCTGCTCGCCTGTCTGCGCTGCAGGGGAACTTCGGCCTTCCCACTCACCGCCTCATATGCGACATGCCCACAAGGTGGAACTCCACCTTGCACATGCTGGAGAGACTGTGCGAGCAGCAGCAGGCAATAGTGGAGTTTCAGCTGCAGCACGCACGGGTCAGTCGATCTGCGGAACAGCAACACTTCACCACCAACGAGTGGGCCTCCATGCGAGACCTGTGTAGCGTATTGTGGTGTTTTGAGTGCTCCACCAACATGGCCAGTGCCGATGACGCTGTTCTCAGCGTTACTATACCACCTCTATGTCTCTTTGAAAAAACACTTCGGGCCATGATGGAAGAGGATGTGGCACAGGAGGATGAGGAGGAGGAGGAAGAGGGGTTATTTCCACGGTTATCAGGCCAGTCATTCGCAAGTGGCTTGGAGGGTGGGTTCCTGCACCAGCATAGGCCAGGTCCAAAATATTCAAGCCAGGGCACAGCTCTGGAGGACGAGGAGGACGAGGAAGATGAGGAGGAGGAGGAGGAGGAATCGCAGCAGGGTGGCACCCAACGCAGCTCCTGGGCATCACTGGAGTGTGGCTGGGGGGATACAGAGGACACAGATGATATACCTCCCACAGAGGACAGCTTGTCTTTGCCTGTGGGCAGCCTTGCACACATGGCCGACTACATGCTGCAGCGCCTGCGCAACGACAGCCGAGTTGCCCACATTGTAACTTCTTCTGATTACTGGGTGGCCACCCTGCTGGATCCCCATTACAAGGACAACGTGCCGTCCTTAATTCCCTCACTGGAGCGTGAGAGGAAGATGCGCGACTACAAGCGCACACTGGTAGAGGCGCTGCTGAGGGCATTCCCAAATGACACTGGGGGCTCAGCGGAAGCACAAGGTGAAGGCGGAGGAGGAGGAAGAGGCCACCAACGCAGCTTTGGCACCGCCAGCAGCTCAGAAGGCAGGGTTAGCATGGCCGAAATGTGGCAAAGCTTTGTCAGCAGCCCGCCACAACAAAAAGCACCACCAGCCGATAGACAACGTCTTAGCAGGAGGCAGCATTTCAGCAACATGGTGCAAGAGTATGTGTGCACACGCCTACACGTACTGACTGATGGGTCTGCCCCATTCAACTTCTGGGTCTCCAAATTGGCCACATGGCCTGAGCTTGCCGTTTATGCCTTGGAGGTGCTGGCCTGCCCTGCAGCCAGTGTATTGTCGGAACGTGTGTTTAGCACGGCAGGGGGCGTTATCACAGACAAGCGCAGCCGTTTGTCCACATCCAACGTGGACAAGCTAACCTTTATTAAAATGAATCAGGCATGGATCCCACAAGACTTGTCTGTACCTTGTGCAGAATAAACATTTAGACCGGACTCACACAGCCATTCATATACTTGTTTTTTTGAATAGGCCTCAATATTTTGGGGGTTACCCCAATTATAAACAAACAAAAAAAAAATACCACGTTGGCTACCTCCTTCTCCTCCTCGACCACCGCCACTTCCACCTACACTGCCATGGTCACGGCCTAGTCAACCTCTAGGCTCCTACTCCACATCCACCCCCCCTTCCCATTTTTTTATTTGATTTTAATTTATTTTCCCTATCCCCATTTTTTTGTAGGGCACTTGCCCTACTCTTACCCCCATTTTACTTCCTTTTGCAGCCCTCTAGCACTCGCCAGGACATTGTTACAGCCATTGTTGGGCCTAAAAGTTCGGGTCCCCATTGACTTCAATGGGGTTCGGTGTCCGGGATAACGTTTGGGCAACGTTTGGTGCCGAACTCGGACTTTTTCCCAAAGTTCGTACGGACCCTCCGAACCTGAACGTCTAGGTGTTCGTTCAACTCTACTCAGCATACATTTGTCCCATGCAGAGTGAAAAGTGTTTCTTCTGCATGAGGCAAATGCATGCTAGCCCTATTTGAGCTCAGCATACATTTGTCCCATGCAGAGTGAAAAGTGTTTCTTCTGCATGAGGCAAACGCATGCTAGCCCTATTTGAGCTCAGCATACGTTTGTCCCATGCAGAGTGAAAAGAGTTTCTTCCTCATGAGGCAAAGGCATCCTAGCCCTTTTTGAGCTCAGCATTTGTTTGTCCAATGCAGAGTGAAAAGAGTTTCTTCTGCATGAGGCAAAAGCATGCTAGCCCTATATGAGCTCAGCATATGTTTGTCCAATGCAGAGTGAAAAGTGTTTCTTTTCATTCTGCATGAGGCAAACGCATGCTAGCCCTATTTGAGCTCAGCATACGTATGTCCCATGCAGAGCGCAAAGGTGTGGCATTGTACATCCTATACAAATGAAAACAATCATACAAAATTTTTGGTACCAGACAAATGTATTTTATTCTTTAGAAATCATGATATGTGGACTGGGAGGCAGGGGATGTGGTGATTGTGGAGGGGGGTGGGGGGATTGAGGCTGGCACTCAAGGATGTAAGCAGGTGGTTTGGATGGTGGACAGGCCACATAGCTCTGCGGCAGATAATATGGGGTCTAGGCCATGGTCGGTGGTGGCTGCTGCTGAGGAGGGGGCTGATAGAGAGAGGGGGGGTCGTAGCACTGCTGAGGTACTAGGGGCCATTGGGGGATCCTGAGATGGAGTGTATGGATCAACTGATGCCTGATTTCTTCTTCTATGATACTCCACAACTATCGCATTTATGCGATCCATACATTCGACCTCAAGGTCTCCCCCAATGTCCTCCAGCACATGAAACATATAGCAACAGAAAGAAGCACGTCTGTTGTTTGGGTCCAAAAACGGATCCAGACTGCGCCTCTTCTGTCGCACTTCATTCAGCAATGCTAGGACCTTATCCTCTCCCTCTGTATTTCACGATGCACTGCCCTCCTCTGTTGTTGGTTACGGCCACGCCCACTCCTAGGGCCACAGACAACGACACGACTGCGCACCTCCCCACTCTGTTGGCTGCCGATGGATTCCTGCAAATTAAAGAAAAAAAATAGATTGGTATGTAGGTAGGTAGATAGACAGACAGACATTGAGATAGACAGGCAGACATAGCGGTCAGACAGTTACCTCATGTCTTGTCTCCTCAGCGGTGCAGCCAACATCACTGACTGGAGGAGATGCTTGTCCAGCGTTGTCTGTGGTGCTGGTGGTGGGTCTGTCCTCCTCCTGGTTTTCCCTTGTTTTCTTTTTTTGCCCCGGAATATTGCATCTTGTCCTACAAAAAAATATATTTAAATAATTGACATTATACCGTATGTACTTGAGTATAAGCCGACCCGAATATAAGCTGAGGCACCTAATTTTACCACAAAAAACTGGGAAAAGTTATTGACTCGAGTATAAGCCTATGGTGAGAAATGCAGCAGCCAGAACACAAGAACAGGGAGCCATTACACAGATATTGTAGCCAGAACACAGGTATTGTAGCCATTACACAGGTATTGTAGTCAGAACATAGATATTGTAGCCATTACACAGAGACTCAACCATTACACAGGTATTGTAGCCAGAACACAGGTATTGTAGCCATTACACAGGGATTGTAGCCAGAACACAGGTATTGTAGCCAGAACACAGGGACTGACTCAGCCATTACACAGGTATTGTAGCCAGAACAGAGGTATTGTAGCCATTACCACCTGCCCACCACCTGCCCTGGATGGTACTGGCAGGTGGCACTGATTGTCACTGGATGGTATTGGCTGGCACTGGCAGAAGAGATGAGTATGGTAGATTCACAATGCACATAGCTTGCTGCTTCTAAGAGCCGCTCTGTGCATGAAACTGTGAGCTAATTACATTGGAATGCAGAGAATGCAGAGAATGCAGAGAGAGAGCTGTCAGATCTTCACTGAGATCAGAGGTGGGCAGGACTGAACAGCTAACACCCGCGGCCATGCCCACCTCCCAACATCAAGTTGAAAATCTGACAGCTCTCTGCATTCTCTGCATTCCAATGTAATTAGGTTACAGTTTCATGCACAGAATGTCTCTCAGAAGCAGCGCACTCTGGGCAATGTGAATCTACTCATCTCTTCAGACCACCCACAGACACTGACTCGAGTATAAGCTGAGGGGGGTCTTTTTTAGCACAAAAAATGTGCTGCAAAACTCAGCTTATACTCAAGTATATATGGTAAATACAAATTCTTGATCCACTGCAAATAAATATACAGAGGGATATAAAAAGAACACATTAAAAAAAATACTCTCTGGGGCGTGGTCTGGACCCGGAGGAAGATGGCTGCTTGAACTCATAGCTCCTGCTCACCGAGGTCCAGCTTCCTAGATAAAGGACGAAATTCACTGCCTGCACATGGGGAAATCATAAAAAAAATTACACAAGAAAAATATAGGGAGACATATAAATAAACGTCACCTAGTTCTTAAACATAAATGGTATATATGAACTCATATTCGACTCAAAACGTCGTGTAAAAAACACGATTTTTTCTGGGGGGAGTCGAATATGAGCTCAGTCACAGACACCCACCAGACTTCTCTACTCATCTAAGTGTAACGGGTCTCACGCGACGAAGACTCTCTGTAAGACACGTACTTTGACATTGGATTAATGTAACCTTACGTCTCTTACGTCTCTCGACAGTCTAAAAGTTGAACTACAACCCTCCACCCGTACCGGCGCCCACAATCGACAAGTCAGGACGGGT
>BLSH010009219.1:292982-317300 GCA_018402905.1 Glandirana rugosa | reverse complement strand
TCCCAATAACCTCTCAACTCCCAAACTTCATAAGAAATATCCCCAATAGGCATTACTTTCATTTCATCCTATAAACGCACAAGGCGTTCTTAAAACTAGCTCCCCCATACAGGACCACGCACATGGTAAGGGGACTGGAGATGCCCCCACCCGCTCACAGTAAGTCCCCATCAGGGGTGAGCGGTTGGTCTGGAGGCTCCTCCAAAGCCCCGAAACTGACGCCTTAAAGATCCCTTGCCTTTCCAAGATAAGAAAGTTCTGCAAGCACATACAATCTAACCTATGCTCCCGGTTTGTTCCAACCTTGCAACTGTACATTGTGTTACTGATACTCTCTAAGTTACGCTGTAATGTACCCTTTGAACCCTTCTGTACATGATTCCTTGTGATTGTTTACTGAAAAACTGAATAAAAATCTTCAACTTTAAAAAAAAAAAAAAAAAAATACTCTCTGCTGCTCTTGAGCATTGCTTGCCTAACAAAGGTCAGGTTCGTTGCATAGACATGCGTCATTTTATTTGGAGCAGGTGCTCCAGACTATGCGGCTTTCTGCTCCTCCGTGAGGTCCCTCCTCACATGATCCCGTAGCTGCTAAAGAATTGTACATAAAAATAATAGGTGTTCTGCATTACACTATAAACAGAACAGGCATTCCATGAAAATGTACTTAATTGTATTTTTCTGTTCCCGTGGGGTCATCTCTTCCAACCCCAGGGTGATGGAAGAAGAAGCGTTGTCGATCCATAATTTTCTTTTAAGATATGGTCACCATGTTGTGGGTGGGCCAGGTCCCACAACACAGGGTGACACTTCACAGCAGAGATTAGCTCAGGCTGGGACATGGCAGTGGCCATTTTCCTCTCTGTTCTTCTCTCTTCTCTATCCAACCCACAATTCCACAGCGGTACAAAGGACCTTTGGGTAATTTATGACAGGAATTTTTTCTTAAAGTGACCAATGACATTTTTAAACATAAAACGCCAATGCTAAAAACGCCGGTTAACATTGCTATGGCAGCAATGCGCGTTTTTGAGTGTTTTGCCGGCTCAGTGTCAAAACAGCTCTAGCGCTGCAGCTTCCAAACACGCTGGTCCTGCGTTAGTTTTACATCTTAACCACTTCCTGCCTGGCCTATTGACAAATAACAGCTGGGCGGGGGGCTCATTATCCTGACTGGACGTTTATTGACGTCCTCAGAAGCGGGGCGTGCATCGCGGCGATCAGTGGTGCCGTGGGTCAGTCTGGCCCACCGCATTACCGACCGGCCATCGGAAGCCTTTTACCATGTGATCAGCCGTGACCAATCACGGCTAATCACAGTGCAAACATGAAGAGCAGTTTATCGGCTTTCCTCTGCTCAGGTCTGCAGACCTGAGCAGTGGAGTGCCGATCGGCTGCTCTCCTGATCGGGGGGGGGCTGCGCTGAACATTTATCAGAGCAGCCCCCCTCAGGATCACCCCACTGGACCACCAGGGAGCCGACCAGGACCACCAGGGAGCCCCCCCGGGGACACAATGAGGAGGCCGCCCAAGACCACCAGGGAGACAACATGGAGGCCACCCAGGACCACCTGGGAGCCCCCACTAGACCACCAGGTAGGGGCAATACATTGCACTGTAGGGATGGCACTGTGCCCATATATGATGCCTGCCAGTGCCACCCCTAACAGTGCTATATGCACCAGTGCCCAGCTGTGCCACCTATCAGTGCCCATCTGTGCCACCTATCAGTGCCCATCTGTGCCCACCTGGGTCACCTATCAGTGCCCACCTGTGCCACCTATCAGTGCCCACCTGTGCCACCTAAAAGTGCCACCTATCAGTGCCCAGCAGTGCCACCTATCAGTGCCCATCAGTGCCCAGTGCCACCTATCAGTGCCGCCTATGAGTGTCCATCAGTGCTGCATATCAGTGCCGCGTATCAGTGCCCATCAGTGTTGCTTATCAGTGCCGCCTATCTGTGCCCATTAGTGCTGCATATATGTGCCCCATCATCAGTGCAAACTTATCAGTGCCACCTCATCAGTGCCAATCTGTACTGCCTCATCAGTGCCTGTCAGTCTAGCCTCATCAGTGCCCATCAGTGTAGCCACATCCGTGACTGTTAGTGAAGGAGAAAATTTACTTATACAAAGTTTTGTGACAGAAACAAAGAAAAAAATGTTGGTCTTTTTTATTTGTAGCACATAAAATAAAAACTGCGGGGGGTGATTAAATACCACCAAAAGAAAGCTCTATTTGTGGGAACAAAATTACAAAAATGTTGTTTGGGTACAGTGTTGCATGACCACACAATTCTCATTCAAAGCGCAACAGCACTGAAAGCTGAAAATTGGTCTGGGCGGGAAGTGTTCTAAGTGCCTGGTATTGAAGTGGTTAAGAACGCCTACGACACTTACAGCTCAAAAACTTCAGCGTGTGTATGAAGCCATTGAATAACATGGTGTCGCGCTCTTAAGCTGTAAAAACAGCTCAAGAATGCAGCGTTAATAACGTCCGTGTGTATGAAGCCTTAGACTGAGAGGGAGAAAAATTGTGCTGTAGTCCTCAAGTGCCATCAAGGAGCATGACGATAGAATTAGAAATTATGATAACAGCAAAATGAGCTCATCAGTCTTCTGCTTTTACTTTCACTGTCCAGTCATGGTTTGGGGGAGGGACAGGGCTACAAATTAGTACTTAAAGCAGAGCTTGCCCCAAAAAGGGAAGTTCCGCTTGTTTGCACCCCCCTCCTCCACTGCCACTTTTAGCACTTTTGTGGGGGGAGCAGGTACTTGGTTTTGACAGGTAGCCGCTCCCACGTCTGGCTCAGATTGCCACAGCAATCTGAGCTGGAAGTTTGACCCCCCTCCTTCCCCAACAGTCTTTTGGGACACATCACAGGTCCCAGAAGACTACGGGACCATTCACAAGGCGCAGGGAGGCTCACGCATGCTCGGTAGGAAACCGGCTGTGAAGCCGCAAGGCCATAATTGCTATGACGGCGCCTGCATCCGAAACCGATTGAAGAATCTGTTTGGGTGAGGACATTGCTGGATCCCTGGACAGGTAAGTGTTATTCTATTAAAAGTCAACAGCTACAGTAATTGTAGCTGCTGACTTTTATTTTTTGGGGGAGCCTGAAGCTCCTCTGTAATTACAACAAAGAATATCAGGTTTCTCCTGCTGTGTCAGACAGGGCTTTGTAAATCTCAGGACTGGATGGGCAGAAATATAAATCCACTGGCAGATAAAATAACTACCTCATATGCATGTCATCTTTGTATTGGGCTGTTTGTCCAGAGGTCAGCTTTAAATTTAGAACTGTATTGCACTAATGTCATGGAGAAGTATGGGACTTATGTAACAAATAAATACGAGCACTGACAATTCTCTAGTGGACTTTTACAGAGACTTTTCACCATCCTCCTCCATCTGAACATCCCCTTCCTTCTTTTAAATGATCCTCAAGCTTTAAAAAACACTGGTGCCTGTATTTATATTCACATGCATCTCAGATGTCTTTTGTACATACTGTACTCTACTCCCCTTACTTAATTTACCACCATCATTTTTTATCCACCTTTCGGAGACTGGCAAGCATTAGTTGCTTCTACGTTGCTCTTTTCCCTCTTCATTCTCTTTTAATATAGTCTTTTTTTTTTTTTCAAGGAATTTGAATGGAAAGTTCTTTCTTAAATCCATTGGGTCCTATTTCCGTGTACAAATAATTTTAGAGGCTTTAAAAAAACAAAATATATGACAACTTTCACAGACCTCTGGGATGAAGGTTGTGCTTTTTGTATCATATGTTCAGCTCATGTATTTTTTAACATAGAAGGACAGACTAGCAGCAAAAGTCTGCCTTGCATCTGTCTTTTATTTAAGTAGCAGATGTATCCGTTACAAAGGAACATACTATTTTAAGGTGCTTTACTGTAGAGAGGAACTAAACATATCACATTAAACACTTTTATCAAAACCTCATGTTCAATATATATCAAGTCATGGGTTTAAAAGCAATAAACTGACAGTATACTATATGCTTACTTATAAAAGTCATACAGTATTATGTCATTTACAACTTGCTGGGTTGATCTTTCTTGAATAGGAATCCACTACAATGGAAATGAAGTAGACTGGTTTTTATTTGAGTATATTAAGATATAATAGTACTTACCGGTAAAAAAAGCAAAATCTGCAAGAATTTTCTTTTCACAAAACCAACATAAGGCTCTTATAATCAATTACTCTGGGCAGGCTGGATCATGTAAGTATGTTATCAGCTGAGGAGTCCCTGGGGCATGCAGCATGCCGATTCTGTAACCGTGGTGTGCTCTGGACACAGCGGAGAGCGGCTCCCCATACCTGGCTGCTTTGAGCTATGCTATGCAATCACATGATCACAATGTAGACACAACTGTCATGAATGGGTTTCATTCATAATAGCTGTGCTTAGTATTGTGATGCTGTGATTGGCCCACAGCTATCACGTGGTACATGGCCCAATCACAATACCCTGTACCATGTGAAAGCTGTGGGCCAATCACAGCACACAATAGTAATCATAGCTGTTATGAATGTACCCATTCATGACAGTTCAAAACATTGCTGTTACAGTGTTACAGAGTAGTATAGTGCCCCTATGGTGACACTGAACTACTCTGATGAAAGTATGTAGAAAAAAAAAAAGATTATAGTTTAAACGTTTTTTAAAAAAATTGAATAAAAAGTTACCTATTTATTTTAACATACTGTATCCAGTCAGTATCCCTGATCACTACCACAATAGTAATAAGATGACACTGTACTGCACTGGTGTCAGGGCTGGGGCTCTCAGCCCTCTCTTCTCAGTGCTCAGGTTGCTCAGCTGTTAGTTAATTGACAGCACTCATCATTCCACCTGGTGATCATTTTCTGCTCGTCAGTCCAGCCTACAGCCAGCTCCTTCTAGCTATTTAAACTCTCTGGTTCAATCCTTCTGTGCCTTCGCCTTGGTCAAATATATCTGGAGACTCCCTGCTGTAATCCTGTTGAAGACTTGCCTGGCTGACGTCCCTTCTGGGTCCTGATCCTTTCTGCTGCCTCTGACTACGCTGAGCTCTGGCTTCCTGATTTACTGGCTTGTTCTGATTACCCGCTTTGGCTACCATACCCTGGCTATGTTTTGACTATGTTTACTATTTGTACCATTTTTACAGTTATATTAAAAGGTGTGATTTTAACAGCATTTTCTGTCTGTCGGATTCATGGTTCCTGACAGTAGGTGTAGGCCATGAATTCAGAAGATGCAAGCAATCCACCTAGTGGTAATATTTTTTCCAGATCGAATGAGCAGGACCACCGCGTGGATGTTTGCCATAGCGTAACAGATGCTCCTGATTCTCACTGCTCACCTGGATCCTCCCACGGTGGCTGTTCTGGTACAACCTGTGTTGCAGGCCCTTCCTGCTGCTGCTCCAGTCTCTGTTCTGGCACCTACCTCGAATATTACCTCTATAAAAAATATGTCTGATTCCAATCCACTTCCCCAGCGATTTGGGGGCAATCCAGTTCAATGCAGATGGTTTCTCAACCAGGTTGGGATATACAGTATCTTACAAAAGTGAGTACACCCCTCACATTTTTGTAAATATTTTATTCTATCTTTTCATGTGACAACACTGAAGAAATGACACTTTGCTACAATGTAAAGTAGTAAGTGTACAGCTTGTATAACAGTGTAAATTTGCTGTCCCCTCAAAATAACTCAGCACACTGCCACTAATGTCTTAACTGCTGGCAACAAAAGTGACTACACCACTAAGTGAAAATGTGCAAATTGGGCCCAAAGTGTCAATATTTTGTGTGGCCACCATTATTTTCCAGCACTGCCTTAACCCTCTTGGGCATGGAGTTCACCGGAGCTTCACAGTTTGCCAAACAGAGCTTTCTTTTGGTGGTATTTAATTACTAGTGGGTTTTTTATTTTTTGTGCTATAAATAAAAAAATACTGAACATTTTGTGAAAAAATGCCCTTTTCTTTGTTTCTGTCATAACATTTTGCAAATTAGTAATTTTTCTTAAATGTTGGCCAAAATTTATACTGCTACATATCTTTGGTAAAAAATAACCCAAATCGGTGTATATTATTTGGTCCTTGTGTACGTTATAGAGTCTACAAGCTATGGTGCCAATCATTGAAAATTCCGAAGGTCAGCTATATCCGTGATAGTGAAAGCAGAGCTAAAACTGGATATATATTGTGCAAAACAATTTAGTGCAAAAGAATATAAACAAAGTGCTAGTGCAAAAAGTCTCAACAGTGCAATCCTCAGGGCCCCTATGATCAAGTCGGAAGTGACGAAACGTCAGGGCGTGGCCACACGGCTACCCGAGGCGAACGTTTGTACCGATGGCTGTGACGCTCTGGATGTGGAGGAGAGGAGCGTTGGAGGGCCGAGCGGTAGGACTATCTGGCTAAATGAAACTTGCTGTTTTAAAGTGTTTTTAATGTAAGCGCAATCGGTGCTGTTTGAATAAATGTCTATACCTTAAGTGATACACTATGAGGGTCTTTC
The DNA here is from genome assembly GCA_018402905.1 of Glandirana rugosa. Taxonomy (NCBI): domain Eukaryota; kingdom Metazoa; phylum Chordata; class Amphibia; order Anura; family Ranidae; genus Glandirana; species Glandirana rugosa. Next base: position 310,760 of record BLSH010009219.1, on the reverse strand, counting down.
TTGCTTGTTCCCCATGATTATACATGCTGGAGAGGAACGAGTGCCTGTGGATGCGGTTCTTGGGAAGGTCATTGTGTGATGAGCCCCCTCTATTCTTGGAAAGATGAGCCTATCTATCTTTGACCTCTGGTGAGCCCACAATGTGTGCACACGCATGTGGTGACCGATGGTGAAGGATACGCTATCAAAAACAGCATAGCTGCACAATTTAAGGAGTATTTACCCCTGCACTTTATTCAATGTTGCACAATTGATTTTTTTTTTGCACCACCACCTTGGTTTTTGCATTTAAGTGATTGAAGGTGAAGGACTCAGCTTTGGAGCAAGTTGGCTGTTTGATTCAAGGAGGACATACCTTTGCACTTCATTGAGGATTGCACTGTTGAGACTTTTTGCACTAGCACTTTGTTTATATTCTTTTGCACTAAATTGTTTTGCACAATATATATCCAGTTTTAGCGCTGCTTTCACTATCACGGATATAGCTGACCTTCAGAGTTTTTTATATATTTATAGCAGCTGCTTTATTTCTAATTTTAATCACTTTATATATTTGTTAATAAGGAGCGCAGTGTTACTGTTCTATTTATAATCATTGAAAATTGATCACACCTGATGTACTGACGGCCTATCTAATTTCTTGAGACCCTAACAAGCCAGGAAAGCACTGTCAGGTATTCTAGGGACATAAATTGACACATCTAATGTCATGATGACCTATCACATTTTTGAAGGCCCTGGAGCACCAGGACAATGGAATTGCCCAAAAAAATGACCTCATTTTGGAAAGCAAGCACCCCAATGTATAATCTATGAGGCATAATGAGTCTTTTGAACATGTCATTTTTTTTCCAGTAGTTTTTGGAAAATGTGGGAAAAAACAAAAACACTTTTTTTTATACAAAGTTGTCAATTTATAAGATATTTCCAACACATAGCAAAAATGACACCCCAAAACACGTTCTGCTACTCCTCCTGAGTATGGCGATACCACATATGTTTACAGGTCATATTTACTGGTGGAGGTCACTGATGGGTGATGGGTGACTGGCAGTGGTCACTGATGGGTGTCTGGCGGTGGTCACTGATGGGTGACGGGTGTCTGGTGGTGGTCACTGATGGGTGACTGGTGGTGGTCACTGATGGGTGACTGGCAGTGGTCACTGATGGGTGATGGGTGACTGGCGGTGGTCACTGAGGGGTGACGTGGGACAGGCCACGGGTGACTGGCAGTGGTCACCAATGGGTGACAGATGACAGGCCACAGTCACGGATGGGTGACAGATGACAGGCCACGGTCACTGATGGGTGATGGGTGACAGGCCATGGTCACTGATGGGTGATGGGTTATAGGCCATGGTCAGTGATGGGTGACAGGGGCCGGGCCATGGTCACTGATGGGTGATGGGTGGCATGCCACGGTCACTGATGGGTGACAGGCTACGGTCACTGATCGTGACGGGTGACAGGCCACGGTCACTAATGGGTGATGGATGACATGCCACAGTCACTGATGGGTGACAGGTGAGAAGCCACGGTCACTGATGGGTGACAAGCCATGGTTACTGATGGGTGACACGCCACGGTCATTGATGGGTGACGGGTGACAGGCCACAGTCAGTGATGGGTGAAAGGCCACGGTCAGTGATGGGTGATGGGTGACAGGCCACGGTCAGTGATGGGTGACGGGTGACACGCCACGGTCACTGATGGGTGACAGGTGACACGCCACGGTCACTGGTGGGTGACAGGTAACAGGCCACGGTCACTGATGGGTGACGGGTGACAAGTGCTCTTTATGATGGCAGGTGCAGTTTATGATGACAGGTGCACTTTATGGGGGCAGATTTGGTGAATGTTGGGTGTCAGGTGCAATGGGGGGGCAAGGGAGATGTGACAGGTGCTTGGTGCTTTACACAGATCAGTAACTCACTGATCCTAGCTCTTCTCTCCTCACACTAGAAACTGTGTGAGGAGATAAGAGCTGGTACCAGCAAGTTACGGCTCTGTGTTTACATTACATGTGATCAGCGCCTGATTGCATGCATGCCCGGTTTAAAGGGCCGATGTCATATGACGGTGGACGGGCGGCAAGAGGTTAAAGTAGCACAGTGTTGAATAGCAAAAAATGGCCTAGTTATGAAGGGGGTAAAACCATCTGGTGGTCAAGTGGTTAGAGTAGATGTAAACTCTATCACTTGAATCTCATATAATCTTTAACATATAAATGTAATTTCAAAAGTAATACAGGCAGTCCCCAAGTTACAAACATCCGACTTACGAACGACTCCTACTTACAAACGGAGGAAGACAACAGGAAGTGAGAGGAAATCTACCCCTAGGAAAGGAAATTCACTCCTGTAAGAGTTATTATGGGAAAAAGGTGTCTCCAGTGATGCTTTATCACCAATCCTTGTTTTCACAACAACCCAAAATGTTCAAAAACCAATTATCATTGGGACAGGAAGTGAGGTGAAATCTTCTGAACAGAAACATAGACAGCAAAACAAACATTACAGGGGTGTTAACCCTTCCCTATGGTATCCAAAAAGCTTAAAAATATTTTTTTTGGCTGAAGCTACACTGTTCCGACTTACAAACAAATTCAACTTAAGAACAAACCTACAGTCCCTATCTTGTTTGAAACCCGGGAACCGCCTGTATTGCATTTTTTAAAAATCGACAGCTTTCATTAAAGCTGGGTTCACACTAGTGTGAATTGGATGCGGACTTCACCGCATCCAACTCGCATAACAGGAGCTTGTGACCGGCTCTCTATGGAGAGGCATGCACAGAAGCTCTGAATGTCTTTGGCTCCGTTTCAGGGCCAAATTCAGGCCCTGATTCGTCCCTGAAACAGAGAACAGGGATGCACCAGACCCCTGCTGCGAACCGCATCTGGCATCAGTGTAAACCCAGCCTAAAGTAATACCTGTCATGACCCTTGTTCTGGCACCTCTTAAGACAGGCAGACAACCCTCTGTCTCTATCTCTCTATAGGAGCAGGGCAGTTGGGGAGTGCGCCAACCGGAAAGAGGATAGTAGAGGAAGTCCTGTGCTGTGCTGAGTATCGCTAGATGCTGCTGTTATTCTGAACCAGGTGGCTGCTCCAGTGCCTTCTTTGAAATGCCAGTCCATGACCCAGTCCACTGGGGGACCACAGGAGTGAAATGCCAATGTACTTGCCATCTCATCTGCCATACGCCATACGTGATGAGCATCTGCATCAAAGTGGGGCCCCCCTCCATTCACACAACCAACTGCCACAAGAGAATTACAGAGATAGTGAGAGAGTGGTGAGTGGGTCACAGACCCACAATTAATTTGAACCCTTGTCGATGTTGTCGGTCCTCATGTGCAATAAACTTGCAGGTATAAACCTTGCACCCACTGTTGTGCTAACTGTTCATATTATTGCTAGGCAAGGTTACTTGTAGCCAAGTTACCTGTTCTGCTCTCCAAAGTGCTGCAACTGTGCACCCTCCTATCTTACTACTGCCTCGGTCTAAAGTACTCATCTGCATCTATACTGTAACACCCAATCTAAAACCACACCCCTTATTTCCTTGTACACCATCATCTTCAAAGGGCCCCAACTTAGCTGGCAGAAGATTCACCTCTAAAACTATACTCAGATTACTTTACCCTGGTGGCAGATCTGTTTTCAACTTTAAACCTAATCTCTTAGGCCTAAACCTAGCCCCTTTGTTTGAGAGCTCTCAAGTGGCATAGCTGATACACATTGTTACTTTGTTGGTCACTTAGGGTGATTTATCTCATATGGAGAGATACTGTTTATGCCCTTGGGGTCACAGTACATACTGGAATTTGAAACACCTTTAAGGGACAGGGTGAAGTTAATTGTGTATTCATTATTGTGTTCATGCCAAAATAATCGTTGATACTTTTATTTCTTTAATCTACCAATACAGTCTTATTCTTTTAGAGTTGCAAGTCTAATTCTTGTGTGCCTGCTGAGATTTACAGAAAGGTATACTGGTGGTGCCGTTGAGGCTTCACACAGGGCTGGACAATAGCAGAGGACCAAGATCTACCAGCAACTCCTGTGTGGGTAGCACTAAACATATTTAATATTTCCTATTTGCCTGAGTCAAAAATTGTTTTTTTTATTTTTTTTTTCAGTCCAGTGCTTTCTAATCTTGCAACATGTTGTTTTATGCTACAGCAAATGGTAAATAAATACAAATATAATATGTAATATGTCATACTTACCAGAATAAGACTAATACAGATTTGAAAAAATGTGATGTTTTAGTCCTGAATGAAATTAACAAATATCAGAAATACTGTATATACTTGAGTATAAGCCGAGTTTTTCAGCACAATTTTTGTGCTGAAAAAGGCCCCCCTCGGCTTATACTCGAGTGAGTGTCCCACATCGCTCATCTGCGGGTGCCTGCAGCCTCTGTGGGTGGTCTGAAAAGTCTATGTATATGCGCTGAACAGAGCACATACATAGACTGATTGGCCGCACAGTGCACAGTGACTGCCAGTGATTGGCTTGTCAATGTGCTGTGGGTGGGGGCGGGTCCAGAGCGGCTGACTCGGACGAGGAGATAAGGTACTGTGCTCCCTGTCCCTGTGTAATGGCTGATTCTCTGTGTAATGGCTGATTCTCTGTGTAATGGCTACAATACATGTGTAATGGCTGAGTCCCTGTAATGGCTACAATACCTGTGTAATGGCTACAATACCTGTGTAATGGCTAAGTCCCTGTGTAATGGCTATAATACCTGTGTAATGGCTGAGTCCCTGTGTAATGGCTACAATACCTGCGTAATGGCTGAGTCCCTGTGTAATGGCTACAATACTTGTGTAATGGCTGAGTCCCTGTGTAATGGCTACAATACCTGTGTGATGGCTGTGTCTCTGTGTTCTGGCTACAATACCTGTGTAATGGCTACAATACCTGTGTAATGGCTGAGTCTCTGTGTAATGGCTACAATACCTGTGTATTGGCCCCCCTCGGCTTATACTCTAGTGAGTGTCCCACATCGCTCATCTGCGGGCGCCTGCAGCCTCTGTGGGTGGTCTGAAAAGTCTATGTATATGCGCTGAACAGAGTACATACATAGACTTATTGGCTGCACAGTGACTGCCAGTGATTGGCTTGTCACTGTGCTGTGGGCGGGGACAGGTCCAGAGCAGCTGACAAGGACAAGGAGAGAAGGTACTGTGCTCCCTGTCCCTGTGTAATGGCTGATTCTCGGTGTAATGGCTGAGTCCCTGTGTAATGGCTGATTCTCTGTGTAATGGCTGAGTCCCTGTATAATGGTTGAGTCTCTGTGTAATGGCTGAGTCTTTGTGTAATGGCTACAATACCTGTGTAAATTCTGAGTCCCTGTGTAATGGCTACAATACCTGTGTAATGGCTGAGTCCCTGTGTAATGGCTACAATACCTGTGTAATAGCTGCGTCTCTGTGTTCTGGCTACAATACCTGTGTAATGGCTGAGTCATTGTGTTCTGGCTACAATACCTGTGTAATGGCTGAGTCCCTGTGTAATGGCTACAATACCTGTGTATTGGCCCCCCTCGGCTTATACTCGAGTGAGTGTCCCACATCGCTCATCTGCGGGCACCTGCAGCCTCTGTGGGTGGTCCAAAAAGTCTACATATGTGCGCTGAACAAAGCACATACATAGACTGATTGGCTGCACAGTGCAGAGTGACTGCCAGTGATTAGCTTGTCACTGTGCTGTGGGGGGCGTATCCAGAGCAGCTGACTGGGACGAGGGGAGGAGAGGAGAGAAGGTACTATGCTCTCTGTCCCTGTGTAATGGCTGATTCTCTGTATAATGGCTGAGTCCCTGTGTAATGGCTGATTCTCTGTGCAATGGCTGAGTCCCTGTGTAATGGCTGATTCTCTGTGTAATGGCTGATTCTCTGTGTAATGGCTGAGTCCCTGTGTAATGGCTAAGTCCCTGTGTAATGGCTACAATACCTGTGTAATGGCTGAGTCTCTGTGCAATGGCTACAATACCTATGTTCTGGCTACAATACCTGTGTAATGGCTATAATACTCATGTAATGGCTGAGTCTCTGTGTAATGGCTACAATACCTGTGTTCTGGCTACAATACCTGTGTATTTCCCACCCTAGGCTTATACTCGAGTCAATACGTTTTCACAGTTTTTTGTGGTAAAATTAGGTGCCTCAGCTTATATTCGGGTCGGCTTATACTCGAGTACATACAGTAAATAAAAAACATTATGAATTCACCTGAATGTGTGCTAAATACATATATAATACTCCATATTCCCATCGCACACATTCCTGGATAGAGCTCAAAAGGATTTGGGTGCTGCAGCAACGGCCAGCTGGAAACTGGTTCAAAAAGTCACAATGCAGATATGTACCAGCACACCATGGATCGACAAGATAGCATTCAAACTGATTTTTTTATTGCACGATCACATCACAAAGTAGTGCAATGTTTAGGAGCCACTCAGGTCCCCTTCGTCAGGCCCTGTGGGCCCTGAGTGGCTCCGAAACATTGCACCACTTTGTGATTTGATCATGCAATAACAAAACAGTTTGAACGCTATCTTGTTGATCCATGGTGTGCTGGCAAATATCTGCATTCTAAATACATACATGGATATAATCAGATTAATGTAGCCATGTGCTCCCTTGGGAGTAGCTAGTAGTTGTGGTTCACCTTATAGCTGCCCTCAATCACACAATATTTCTTACATTGGTAGACACTGACTGCTCTTGTTGATGTTGTTTTATTTAGGGGAAATAACTTGGATGGGGATAAGGGATGACTGTGGGATGCCCAAAGAATTATAGTACACAAAGTCCATATACACTCCTGTACATGCGCACTTCACTGCAGACCGTCCCTCTGCAGACTGCTACTCCTCACAACTCTCCAGCACTGCACTTAGTTTCTAGCTTGAAAGGAAATTTTTCAAGTTTCTCTGTTCCCTTTCTCTTCACCGTGGCTAGGACATGGCAAGGCCTACTCTTAGCAGAGCCTCCGGAAGACCCATTACAAGCCAGGGATCACAGGCCCCTGAATGTGTAACAAAAAGTACTTGAGTGCTAGCCAGGCCTTTGATGAACTACAATTCCCAGACCATCCTTCTTCCAGATCCCACTGACCTGCTTTTCCTTAGTCACTCTTCTTTCCCTGAACTGACTCCCAAGGCTGCCACAGACTGTCCACTATTCCTCTCCCAGCCTGCTCCAGCGCTTTCTCTTGCAGTTCCCAGGGACCGTAACTCACCAAACCGGTGGATCTCTTTAAAGTCTCTCACTGTGTAGCACCTCCGCTGTTCTCCTGTTCCCTGTGTGACTCCAGGAATCACCACCTTCCTGGCTGCACCCGAACCTCCAGGCTCCAAGGTCACCCTCCACAGACTGGGGCTACATCCTGGGAAGGGACCTCCACAGCGCCTCTGCTACATCTCCAGACTTCCACCCGACACTTCTCCCAGATTGGGCCAACTCAGAGTGTATAAGGAGGCCTGCCCCCTGCCAATCCTGCTTGGGGATTGGTCAGGGCTCCCTAGAATACTCCAGATGGCTCCACCTATCTCCCAGCTCTCTGACCAGAAACCTTCCCCAGGTTTCTAGAAAGAAGTGTGAGGATCTGGTGACCTCATCTGTCAAGTTCACTCAATCCTCCCTTAGCCTCTCCTCCCGGCCCAGATCAAAACATTCAGGCCTGCACCTACAGTCAAGGCTGACTAAATTTTACCTTACCAAGTAAAACCCTGCTAGAAAAGTGCACCTACACTATGGGGGCACTACATTAATATAAATAATTTTATGGCTGTGTTAACTCTGTAAAAACCTTGCTGTATGATGCTTATAATTATGTTTATACATAAACTCAGTCATATGTGCTTGCAATTTTGTATGTTTTGCTTACTGATTAAATGTACATCACAGTGTACATTTCTTCACTACTTATCTTAGTGCCAGGTACATACACTGTGCCTCCAAGTAACTTAGCCTGTATCTCAGCATTTTTTTGATTTCACGGACACACAGATAACAGAGGGAATGTCAGAATGTATATTTTAACATAAAATGTCACATGGAACACATAAATGTGTGAAAGTCACACTAGGATTACTTTAGATAAACTTTACAATAGTAACTAAAAAAAAGTGCTTACTGAAAAAACACTACAATCTCTTTTACCAAAACTGAAACAATCATAATGCTTTTGAATGATGTACTGTATGTACCTGATAGAGCCAAGGTCATTTAATAAATAGAAAGTGTATGTAAAGTCAAATAATAGACTTCTCTTACTTGCTTCCTTTTGCTCTGTTTACCCTTTTATTGCCTGAGCTGTTTTTTTGCATTTTATGCACACATTTTAGGCCTGAAGGTTAATTAGAGCCCCCATTTTTTTCTGAAAGCAGACACCCTGGAGAATAAAATGGTGGTAGTTCCAATTTTTTATGTCACACGATAATTGCGCAATGATTTATCAAGCACAAAATTTCAGTAAAAAATTACACTAAAAATAATTTTAGGGCACGCAAGCATAATATATTGCCCGATTTTTAGATAAAATGTAAAAGATGAGGTCTCACCAAGTAAAACGATGCAAAAAGTCCCCTATGTTACTAGAGATAGAAAACATCTCCTATGTGATATCATGTTTTTTTGGACAGGTTGTCTAAAAGAGACCTTTGAGAGCCATAATGTCTCACCTCCCTTCAATTGAAATTAATAGAATACAGAAAGTGCTCCATTAGCTTCTTTCCTAGCCACAAAGAGACACCAGAAACTGGAGGTGATGTTTTGCACATCACTTCCGGGTTCATTCTAGCTAGAGTAGTGCAGCAAATGCAACCCACACCAAGGTGGTACAGGGGAGCCCGGAAAGCATGGTGGGGGGGTTGCTCTGAGCTGGGGGGGTTCACTCTGGGGTATGCTGTACAGCCGCTGGATTGCTTTATAGCAATAGAAAGCCAACAGTTGGCTAGTGGAGTGTACATGCACTCCCTGAGTGTGTGTAAACCCCCCCCCCCTCGCTGCTACCACTGTAAGCCTTATGGTGGTGGCAGTAAAATGGTTGAAGCTTAAGTTTACCTAAAATAAAAAATCATCAAAAGGGACATTATTTACCTTCGGTAAGATGTGTTCTTTGCGCTGCTGTGTCCTCCTTTCACCAAAATCTTCATCCTCCGATGCCCCCCTCCCACAGAAGATTATGGCACCAGGGTTAATAAAATTAAAGAAGGTGTCACGGGCTTTCATTAAAAGAGTGCCTGTTCTTTCCTCCCAACCTCTTCTTTCATAGAAGCTGTTACTAGTGCTTGCCTGATAGGTTTCCCCCCTCCATTCATGAATAAAATTATCTATGAATGTAGGGGGTTACCTATCAATCAGCCGTTCCTCCTTTACTCATAAATTGTATATCATGCATGGAGATGAAGTTTCTATAAATGGAGGAGCTGGGTGGAAAAGGTGGGCATAGTAAGGCACTCTAGATGAGTGCCTGTCACAGTCCCTTAGCCCCTATTAACCCATGTCACACCAGAGCATTATGGTGGCGAGGGAGGGGGCATGGCAGGAGGAAAATTTCAGCAAAAAGGAGGACACAGCAGCACAAGGGACACGTCTCACTGAGGGAAAGTAATGTCCTTTATGCTGAGTTTTTATTTTTTGTTTTAGGTAAACAAAGGCTTTAATATATCATTCAAAATGGTTTGCTGTATCTGCATTCTGTCAGAAATTCAGTGAGAATGTTTCTGTGCTCTTTGCAGTGATATCTCAAATTATGTAATCATCCCTGCTCATTTCACATTTATGAAGTAGAGAACACCTCCCCATATTTAATAGAGATGAGTAGAGGGCCTTGATCAGTTTAAACTTTGAACTGGAGTACACCTCCATCCACTGTTGTGGCAATGAGGAGAAAGATAGGTGTTTTGTAGTCCGATCACGTTTCCTGCCCTATGGTGATATAGTTGTTCTTCCATAAATGCAGAACTGTGAGTATGTGGTGTCATCTTAGTACAGGAAATGTGTAACTGATAGGATCACCAGTTATGAAGATTAAATGAAAATGAATGCAGTCAGCACATCTTAGGACTAATATGTTACAATAAATGATATTTTGTTCTTGGGTTCAGATATGTAGCCTAACCTTATGGTTTGTTTTATTTTTCCAAAATGTATACTTCTTGTGTAGGCCTAAGGCATAGTATAGACTGCTAAAAATATTGTGAACAATATTTTGATAATTTGTGAGCTCCAGACAAAACCTTTTTTTTACTAGTTTTAGACAGAAGGGGGAGGGGATAGATCTCTGTGTCTCAGTTGGGAACATTTCTCGGCAGGAAATCATTCCAGTGGGGACACAGACTGCAACAAAACACCTCAATTAAGCTATTATTGCTGTTTTAGCTTTTTTGAATTTTTTCCTTTATTTTTACCTGGTGATCCTGCCAATTAATCATTTTTTAAAAACTTTTTTTTACAGACCAAGCTATTTAGGACACAGCTTTCACTTGTCCTCAGGGACCCCAGAGAGTGCACATTGCTGTCCAGGGTGTATCTTCGGGGATCTGATCTGAGTTTTAGGAACTGACCATATAACCATCTAGTAGCCTTATTTGCTTCCTGCAGGTGTGACTGGGACAGTATTCATGTGCACCAACAATACAACTTGGCCCCAATGCTAACCAGCTGAAGAGTTAGGATTAAAGTGGTTGTCAACCTGTGACAACCTCTTTAGCCTACAGGTAAGCCTAGAATAAGGCTTACCTGTAGGTACCCTACATATCTCCCAAACCTGCATGGTTCAGGAGATATGCAGTGTTCTGCATGTGCCAACATCATTTCGGCACATGCGCAGTGAAGAAACGGCCTCCGTGCCATTTCACCACTGACGCTGTGCCGTGACTGGCTGCTCCCGCGCGCATGCACGGGAGTGACATCACGTGACTCTGGCCAGTCACAGAGCCGGAGTCGCGGCCCCGGAAGTAAGACCGGAAGTAAGAGGGGCAGAAGATGGATGCGGCCAGTGTAGGGGACAGCGCTGGACTCGTTTGCAGGTAAGTGGCACAGAATGGGTTACTATGCGATGCATAGTAGCCCATTATGCTTCTAATTTACAGGTGTATATAGAGGAAGTAAACCCCATCTGGGTTTACATCCTCTTTAAAGACTGCTCCTTTACAGCTGCTACCGCAAGACCTTTACCCATTGCTTATGCTAAGAGATACCTTCCAGGGAACATTGCACTATAGCCTAGTCATTAGAAGGATTATATGTACTGTTTATTGCTGACTTTACTGATTCATGAGTTAAGTCCCGTCCAGTAGTACAGAACTCTATTTTACGTTACCTTGGCATAGCTAATATACTGTCCAGCGAACCGTGTCTGAACCTACCTTGTGTGTGCTCATTTATACTCAAACCACCATTTATTCTATATATATATAATTATTCTATAATTAAATATAATTCGTACCAATAATGCTCCTTGGGGGTGGCGGGGACTATATAAGTATTGGTAAGCTGCAGTATTTTTCTTTGGGCTATAGATGGCTATAGCACAGGCTTACTTTGCCAGGAGGGCGTCCCTGTGGTGTGTGGGCAGCGCGCTCTGTGATCTCTCCATCCTTAGGACACAGCTGATCACAGATCAGGGTAAAGGGCCAATCATAGCGGTCATTCACCATGTGATCAGCTGTGTCCAATGACAGCTGATCACAATGTAAATACAAACCGGTTAATGGCATTCCTTTTCTCACATTAACAGCGTGAGGAGAGGAGAGTTGATAAGCTGTTAAAGGGACATCTACACTGATAATCATGGCAATGATTATCAGTGTCCTGATTATCAGTGCTGTGAATCAATGCCCATCAGTGCTGACAATCAGTGTCCACCAGTGCTAACAATCAGTGCCCACTAGTGCTGACAATCAGTGCCCTTCGATGCCTCCTCGCCAGTGTTGCCTATCAGTTCACATCAGTGACACCTACCAGTGCCTATCAGTGTCCATTAGCACCGCCTATTAGTGCCCATCCGTGCCACCTATCAGTGCTCATTAGTTCCTATTATCAGTGTCACCCATCAGTGCCGCCTATCAGTGCCCATCAGTGCTGCCTATCAGTGCTGCCCCTCAATGCCACCTCATCAGTGCCCATCAATGCTGTCTCATCAGTGCCCATTGGTGCAGCCTCATCAGTGCCCATCAGTGCAGCCTATCAATGGCCATCAGTGCAGCCTCATCAGCGCACATCGGTGAAGGAGAAAAAATACCTAAAAGAAGAGAGCAAAACTCATCACAGCCCTATGCTGAACCATCTGGGGTGTGCCTCTGTGCGGTTTCCACTGCAGATTATGCCATCTCAGCTCTCTGGGGAATATGTGCCACGAGATGGAGGGGCTCATGTACTGCTATGCCCTGTCATCTTCACAGATTTCCTGTAAGTAATACATGGGGTATCCCCCTTTGCCATTTTTAATATTGCCAACTAGATCAGACTAATTATGAATTCATATATGTCATTGCAGAGACATTTTACACGCTTTCTCCTGATGAGTGACAATAAGTCATGAAATGCGTTGAGCTAACAGATGTTGTGTTTTTCCAACCAGTCATGTGTCATTCATTTATAAATTCACTGTGAAGTTTATTGCTGTACTGCATCATGAATTTTTTGATTTTTTTTTTTTTTTTTTGCTGATTGTCATTGAATATGAATTCTTTTAAATAATATGTGAAGTTGTGGTTTAGCTCTTCTGACAATATAGATTTATATATAATTCTATTCATTATTGTGACCCATCGTGCATGTCATTTAAAGCCCCGCCCATTTTGCTCTCTTCTTTTACAATAGGTAGGCATATGTCATTTCCTCACTCAAAGTCCCAAAATTCCCCCTCTTGAGAAAAATTACCGGTTTGAAAAATCTTATAATAAACTATATGAAATGAAAATGGTTTTTTTTTCTTCACAATTTTCGGTCTTTTTTCACTTGTTTAGCAAAAAATAAAAAAAAAAGTGGTGATTAACTGGTTCTTGCCCAGCCTGTAGCGTCCTGCCAGTACATCCCACTGTGCTCTAAAAATCTGGTCCTGGGAAAAGGGCTATTTATTCAGCTCAATGCAGAGTTGGTCTCTAAACAGTTCCCTCTTGTGGAAAACAGAAACATCTTGTTTACAGAAAAATTGGATGCAAACACTGAGCCAGGAGATTTTCATATGCTGATTTTTGTATAGGTTACAGTAATATTTTACTATTAGGGCCCATTCATACTTATGCCTGCACAATGCAACACACATGCTAATGAAAACCATAGACATGACTGGAACCCTTATAGTTTATTTTAACTGCATAGAAGTGAACCAGCCACATTTGAAAGAATGGAATTTCTAAATGTATTTTTATGGGTTAAATCAAGGGTTCATTTTAGGGGAAGGTTTGGTTTATAGCCTTGTTCCAATTTTCAGAGTATGCATTTTGTCCATGTATTTTAAGTGTAAGAGAATCAGTGTGTATTAATTAGAGTTGAGCGAACACCTGGATGTTCGGGTTCGGCGGGTTCGGCCGAACTTCGCGGAAACGTTCGGGTTCGGTACCGAACGTTACAGGAACTTAACCCCGGACACCGAACCCCATTGAAGTCAATGGGGACCTGAACTTTTCGGCACAAAAATGGCTGTAAAAAAGTCCTGGAAAGTGCTAGAGGGCTGCAAAAGGAAGAAACATGGGAGATGTTATTAGATCTGTAATCTGTCCCTCAAAGCAGTAGTAATCTCTACCTAGTCCAGTATCAGATCGTTCTGTAATCAGATCGTTCTGTAATGCAGGATGAGAGATCGTTCTGTAATCAGATTGTTCTGTAATGCAGGATGAGATATTATTAGATTTGCAATCTGTGCCTCAAAGCAGTAGTAGTAATCTCTACCTAGTTATTATCACTGCAATCTGTCCTTCACAGCAGTAGTAGTAATCTCTACCAATTTATTAGATCTGCAATCTGTCCCTCACAATCTGTCCCTCACAGCGCCGGCAGCATCCTCTCCCTACACTAACCTGAGAGCATGTGACATGCAGCACTGTGACTCCAGCCTCATATAGAGGCTGGGTCACATGATGCACTGGTCAATCACAGCCATGCCATTAGTAGGCATGGCTGTGATGGCTTCTAGGGAAAACCAGTGAAAGGCTTGTTGATTGGCTGCCCTGCAGCTATTCAACATGCGTGATAAAATACCAGAACCCAGAACCCAAACCCGGGCTTTTTCTCAAACGTTTGAGTTCAGGACACGGACACCCGAAAGTTTGGTACGGACCCAAACTTTACAGTTCGGGTTCGCTCAACTCTAGTATTAATGTGTTAAGGCTTTCACAGATTTTGAAAATGTACGCATATGTTTGTAAGAAGGTTCCCTAGAGCCTAGAGATATCCTGCTGCTACGTTGGGGAACACAAGGGAATTGGGGCTTTAATGACCTTTCTATCTTCAAGAGGTGATCCTCCATCTTTTCTTCATACACATGCACCAGGCCCATCCCAGCCTCAAGTCTTCATTTACAAGAGAAATGCATTATACATAGAAGAGTTGCTAGCAAGCTTTCCATCCTCCACTAATTCTCCTTACACCTCCATACCCTGAAGGTATTGTGAAATGGACATGGCCCGCCAAGGGGAAGTTTTAGTGGCCCCTTACTACCATATCTTGAGAACTGTATAGTTTCTTCTTCCTCTTCTCTTCCTCAAGCTCCGACTACCTATTTTATACCCACTTACTTGATCATGTTCCAGTCTATACCAGGGACTAGTTCCAATGCACCTGTGGTGTCTTCCTCCTTGACTGATCTTTCTTCCAACAGACTGTCCTCCTTCCTCTGTGGAGACTGTACAGGCTTTGGCACTGCGTTTCTGACATTTGGGGCTTATCTGTCTTTTGACTCATACCTTCAGGCTCCCCATGACTAAGATCCGGGGGCGAAGTGAAACGCATTGGGGCGTGGCCTGGTCGGAGTCCAGGCTGAGGTTGCCACTCCATTCATTGCAGTAGGGCACCATAGATGTGCGACTTCCAGGGGTTACCCTTCCTTTCTTGAACCTTCAGGCTCTCCATGGGCTGACTAAAACCCCCACTCCTTCAGGGGAATCAGCCCATAACTCCTGTGGCAAGGATTGGCTGGAGCCAAGAGAGCCCAGGGAGTCTGCCACTACTGACACAGGGGCATGGCTTGTACCTGCGGATATTTCCTCCCAATCAGCATTCTCATACCAAGAGATATTTAGGTCCTAGGGCTCAGCATGATCAGAGAGGGCCTCAAACAAAAAAGAGCCAAGGGCACTATCACCGGTGTTACCTTGTTAATGTCCGGACCCAGCAGCACCAGAGTCTCACTCACTCCATCACTACATAACGCCAGCCCTTTTCTGGGAGTAGATCATAAATCTGTGTCCAGGGTTGTTCCCTTCACAAATGGAGCCACCAATAGGAGTTTGATATCCTCCTCTAATGGCCTATTCAATGGGAACTGGAACATGGCTGCAAACTCTCTTTCCAATCCTATGCTCATTTGCACAAGGCTGCTGTACCACTATCCTCTAGCTCTTCCGAGTTACTCAAAGGGTAGCCACTCAGCATGTTCTTCCAATAGGAGATCGAGTATCTCCATCATGTCGACTACACCAAATGTAAACAAGTTCTGTAGTGTTCACCAGCCACTCCACCTGCTGGTCTAGGGGCATCCTCCTGCTACATCAAGGGTTAAGTTCTAGAGGCCCCTTACTACCACATCTTGAGGACTCTATGACTTCTTCCATCCTCCCTCTTCAAGCTCCGACTACCTCTTTTATACCCACTTACTTTGGGACCAGATTTCGACCCAAATAGGGAGCAGGGCAGTGTTTTCCTTAAAGGGAGCTTAACCACTGTTTATACGTTGACATGGTTTATTTTCTGTATTTTTCAAACTGCTGTATACATTAAAATGGGTGTAATTTACAAGGACAGTGATTTCTCTGTATTTTATGTGCTTGTTACTTTTATAGTGCATTTTCATTCATTATTGTGGCATGCACATTTATGTAAACATGCCCCAATATGATGCTTGAAAGACTTTAAAATCATGGTGGATGAAAATGCCTTGATAAGACCAATGCTGCTCCCTATAATGACGCTGTTTTCATTATACATTTTCAACAGTTTGTTGTGCAAAAATGCAAACATTTGCACCAGCCCTTGAATTTTGAAATGGGGGGGGGGACGGGCTGGGTTTCTTATTTCTTTGGCTTTGGTTAACCATTTATTCTTTGGCTAGAGCTCAGTGATCTATGGAGAACATACGTCTTACATACATCTTAGCACCTGTTCACAGGGCTGAAAGCATACGCCAAGAGCTACAAGCAACGGTTGTAGGTTAGTCACATCACTTAGGCCTCATACACACGGGCGTTTTTTGACGCCGGCGTCTACTGACGTTTTTCTCTGCTCCCCATGTTAGTCAATGGCCACATAAAAAACGTCGGCGTTTTTGAGCTGTAGATGGCGTCGGCGTATCAAAGAACCCACGACCAGCGCGTTCCTTGGCTGCATCGACGTCAAAAAGCGCCGCAAAACGCCACGAGACGCCAACAGACGCCAACAGACGCCACCTAATATTGCACCGGCGTTTTCTGGCGTTTTTTGACGCCGACGTTTTCAGGTTGAAAAATAGTAGAGGAATGATTTTTTTTTAAAAAACGTCTATTGACGCCGATGCTCACTAGCGCTCAAAAACGCCAATGCATAACGCCGAAAAACGTCAACTTTTTCTCCTTGACGTCAGGCCCGACGTTTTGTTTATTTTTTTATATACGCCCGTGTGTATGAGGCCTTACAATGATGCTGTGCAGGGGGTTCAAAGATCTGAAACCTCCCCCATCATTCAGAAGCTTGAAGTCAGATTCACTTGATGTTCTTTCCTGGGCAGAATGATTCTAAATGTCTGACCACAGTGTTTATATGCCACAGTGTTAAGAACCTCCAGCCACCTGCCATCTTCTACATTTTTAATCCAATCTGCTATTGCCATGCAGACTAATTATCTGGTTCTAATATTTTATATTGGATCTATATATTCTATATTCCATGTTCAGCACCGATAGTTGAGTTTTTTTAGTGGAACTTTTTTTTGCAGTGAACACTGTTTACCAATTTCTAAGCATGTTATTAATATTGACCAATATTAAAGTTGTCCAATATAATTGGCTTGACATTTTTTTTATTCAGCCTTGGATTGACCTATCAGCAGGGAAATGAGGTTGCTAAATGCAGGTATAGCAGGTAATGTATCAAGGCTCCTGGGCTTTACAACTATTGCATTTAAATGCATTTTATTTGTGAACATGTTAGCTGGAATGAATTCTGAAGCTAAATGACCCTTATATACACAATCAAAATAAATTTAGCAAGACAGGAGAGGACTTGAGGAAATGTAACAAAGTTTAGTCATATTTCTGACACAGGAGAGGACAGAACGATTTAAATAAAACTAACACATATATTCCCAGTAAATCGAAGTCTTAAGTAAGGTCGATTGTACAAGTGTTTATTTTACGTAAATTTACGTTATCAACATTTCGGGTCCTCGGAACTATGTAATGGACGATATGGACGTAAATCGTTGGAGTAAAGGGACGACTATCCAGTTAGGTTCCGACTTATTTTTTTTACAGTTCGGTTAATATAACCTGTTGAAATTATAACCAGTTATAATTATTGTACGAATCTTTAACCATTTGTCACAAGTGACGTTTTTTTTCAA
>BLSH010009219.1:212506-235509 GCA_018402905.1 Glandirana rugosa | reverse complement strand
CTAAAATCATCTAAAAACTGTGTGTGAAAATATATCAGAGAAAAGCCATATCCCTGTTCTAAAATCATCTAAAAACTGTGTGTGAAAA
This sequence comes from Glandirana rugosa, assembly GCA_018402905.1. Classification (NCBI taxonomy): domain Eukaryota; kingdom Metazoa; phylum Chordata; class Amphibia; order Anura; family Ranidae; genus Glandirana; species Glandirana rugosa. Next base: position 235,421 of record BLSH010009219.1, on the reverse strand, counting down.
TATATCAGAGAAAAGCAATATCCCTGTTCTAAAATCATCTAAAAACTGTGTGTGAAAATATATCAGAGAAAAGCCATATCCCTGTTCTAAAATCATCTAGAAACTGTGTGTGAAAATATAGCAGAGAGAAGAACAGGGATATGGCTTTGCTCTGCTATAGTTTCACATTTAGTAGACATTTAAATGTCATTGGTCCCAAAAAAGTGTCAAAAATGTCCGACATGTCCGCTGAAATATCGCAGTACCGCTAAAAATCGCAGATCGCCGCCATTATTAGTAAAAAATAAAAAAAAAATAAAAACCCCAGAAATGAATTCTCATCATCCGTAAACGCGGCCACTTTTGCGCAAACCAATCAATAAACGCCAATTGCTATTTCTTTTATCACAAATATGAGGAATTATATAAATCGGCCAAAAACGGTGAAAAAAAATGTTTTTTTATATTTTTTTTTTGGATTTGAATTTTAGCAAAAAGTAAGAAATTTGGTTTTTTTTTGCAAAATGGTCACTCTTCTTTTGTTAATAGCGGCGAACAGAAATGACGCAGAGGCGATCAAATACCACCAAAAGAAAGCTGTATTTGTGGGGAAAAAAAGGACACAGATTTTGTTTGGGTGCAACGTTGCACGACCGCGCAATTGTCAGTTAAAGCGACGCAGTGCCGAATCGCAAAAAGTGCTCTGGTCCTAAAGCTGGAAAACCTTCCGGTTGGTAAGTGGTTAAAGAGACAGAATCATCAGATATATGATTTATTGCACTTTGTGTTAAATTGATTCACATGTCATTTTGCTAAGGAAGCAGCACCACTCAGATATATTATTTAACAGATTTTTGCTCTTTACTTGTATGTACATCTGGGAGAGGAGTTCTGTGCATCACCAGGTTTAAGCTATACAGCCTTTGTGTCCACTCTAAGCATTGGGGTATTTGCTCTCTGATATATTACTGGCTTCAATGGTTAGAGCAATATGTGGGAGTTCTGTGCATTTCCTTGATTATAACAGCTCATATAACCACTCTAAGCAGGTGGTCATTGTTCCATGGTAAGTAGCCCTGTAATCACAGCGGTGGGACATTTAGTTCTTTATCACTGTCGTTTGGATTGGATGTACTTCAGAAGCATCAGAGTGATGTTTTGCTTTTAGACTTTATGTATTTTAGAGTCTTATGAATAAGTCTTACTTGATTTGTGTGGCAATTTTGTTATTTAACGCAGTGCTGTTTGTTAATTTTCTCATTATATTGTCACATTTTGTTTTCACTTTCATTTATCGTGCCTTTGCACAGGAGAGTATGTTTTACTGTTAGTTGGTATCTGCACTAGTTTAAAGTAATATTAAAACTTTTTCTGATTTAAAAATAACAGACATGTCATACTCACCTGCTCTGTGCAGTGGTTTTACATAGAGCAGCCTTGATCCTCCTCTTCTCAGGTCCTTCTTCAGCCCCTCCCCCCTGCCAAGTGCTCCCACAGCACGCAGCTTGCTATGGGGGCACCTGAGTCAAGCCACAGCTCTGTGTGTCCATTCAGACATGGAGAAATGGCCCGCCCCCGACCCCGCCCCCACTCTCTCTTCATTGGCTCACTTACTTTGATTGACAGCAACAAGAGCCAATGGCACTCCACTGCTATCTCAGTCAATCAGGAATGAGAGTCCCGTCCAGCCGAGTCTCTCATGCAACATCGCTGGATAGAGATGGGCTCAGGTAAGTATTAGGGGGGCTGCTACACACAGAATGCTTTTTTATCTTAATGCATAAAAAACCTTCTACCTTTAAATAAAATAGTAATTTATTGATTCAGTTTGGTTGAGCACAACAAAGTGATGGTGCACAAACATAAATAACTAAAAGACATATATGTTTTTTTTAGTTATTTATGTTTATGCACAGTCACTTCATTCAATCGTTTTGATTGAGTGCAATACATTACTATTTTCATTAAGCGTGTTTTGAAAGGATATATTTTAGTTGTTTGCTGCCCCGCTTATTCATATCGTATCACTATTCAATTTTTTGCACAGTTGTGCGGTTTTTGCTTTATTTTTTCCTATTTGCACTAGTTTATTGTGATCAGCAGATGCATTAAGCACAATTTTTACATGAAGTGATTTTCCTTCATTTTATTAAATGTTTGATAGTGCCACACTTTTTTATATTCATTTTAAACATATATGCATCTGAATTTTGTGTTGGAAGCTTCAGCTTCTCTGTTCTAAATTATTTTGAACCTAAGCGCAGATTCCTTCTATATAATTTACCAAACCTACTAGACAATTTGCCCCTGGATGGAGAACCTTAGGAACTTCTAATGGGGCATGAATATTGGGATGCATAGATAACCATTTGCCAGATGGATAAGTAGTAGCCAATCTCCTTTCATTACAATCTTTATTATGGTCTCTATAGACTCTATTTTGGATAGCTTCACTTGAAGGTAATGGTTTGAGAGCTTCAGAACTAATATTGACCTAAATCTGCCCAAAGACTGCAAACTCATGAACAGAGTGAAGTAGAAATCTGTTCTGCAGTAGGAACCAGAACTATATCTCCACTGCCTTTTGTGTTCTAAATTTGACCTTGCCACCAAGCCCTGAATAACATCCATTAAGGGATAAGACAAGAGCCTTCACTTCCATGGAGAAATAGTCTGGGTGGAGAGAGAGCTTCTTTTCAAAGTACGTTTTTGGTGCCTTTGCCATGAGATTCTTTTTGGATTCTTTTGAAAGTAACCCTACTGTCAATGGTCTCAGGATTTAATAAAGGAACACTGAGGAGGAAGAGACAAAAGCCTTTTAGACTATGTGAATGTGGGTGTTCTGGGGTACTATGGACAGTTGTGTTTGTTTTGCCCATGTATTCACTTTGTGATGCCATCAAAACAATTGTGAATTCACACCAACATTCGTAGATTGTTGCATGAAAACAAGCATGAATAAGTCCTTATGCCTCAAGCTACTTATGGTTTTCATATTTCTCACATAAAATAGCCATATTGATAGTACAGGAGGGTCTACAGTATATTGCTATATGTCTCATTATCTGTATAAAATATAAGAGAATATACTTTGAATAAACCTCTGGTAGAATAGGCACTGGTCTTGACACCTGAGGATATATAGACATATACTATAGAAACAATGTGGCCATTATAAGCTAATCAGTAGTAAATATTATCTCTGCCTGGCAAACATATTTAGAGCATAGGGCTAGAACATATAGCTATTAGTCTTTGTCTGTCTGTTAAAGTGTTCTATTTTATTTTATAAAATGCATTAATGCTATGCTATCCTGCTAAATGATATGCTTTCTTTTTCATAGACTATAAGTTTTGCTGAAGGCTAAAGTCATGTCTAGGCAGTAGCACCTAATGCAAAAATTTCACATATGTAAAAAAATGCTTTTATTCTTCATACTTTTTGTATTAGCCCAAATATTTTTCACATTGCTACAGGGACACTTATTTAATACAGCTTTCACAATGCTGTTAAAACACCCAAGCCTTCCAAAGAGAAAGATTTTAATGCTTATATAAAAGACATGTAAAAACATAGAGTATCCCATAGAGATCAACCCATGGTTATCTATTGAATCACTAAGTACAGAAAATGTAAGTCTAGTTGGGATTATTTAAAGCTGAACTCCAGGCAAACAGCCAGAACACACTTCTGTTTGCATCAAGCTCTGAGTTACTACAAGCCACCATGAATTTTACAGATATGCCTTCTCACTGACATACAATAAATCCCTCAAAGGATAATTAAACAGAAGAACAAATGTGGTAAATTTCAGCTTCCCAGTTTAAAGTTGTGGTAGCTGTTTTATTTTTTTTTAGTATTATTTTTTTTTTAGGTTAAGAATATTTTAACAAGTACAGAAAATGTCTGCTAATTTAGCTAGAAATGCAGCGTCCATCTCACTTCCTGTGAGATGAATTGGAGGCATTAGAGGGTGCTATTACTAGTAGTAAACAGTACTTCTGTAGAATAATAATCTACTTCTGATTATAGAAAGGCAAATGTTCCAATTGTATGGGTTGATTAAAAAAAAACAATGCTCAGTAATATATTTTTAAGTACACAAAAAATCTCGAAAATGTTGTTTCTAATGAAAAACTCATGAATTGTCCAGATGGAGGATCACATGTGCACATTTCTACATTTTTTTCTTTATACAGTACATGGATAGAGTTTGTGTACATGCTTTTGATAGCATTTGTATTTAATTCAGTGGACTATATTATCTGCATGTGCTGTCATATGAGCAATTATATTTAAACATTGCTTAGGAGTGTTCATGCTTAGCGTCATACATGATGATTTTCCTGGTTTTGATAACATAAGCAAAATAGAGAATTCCATGGGAAACCAACAGTTATATATTTTCAGTGCTAGACTTTTGACATTTTTATTAGTTTAAAAGCTGCTAAGTCCAATATGATTTAAATGAGAAATAGATCTTATATAAACGTTTGTGATGTAAGACTAACATTCCAAAAATAATAGTTGCTTTAAAATGTTTAAAATAGTAAATAGTATCAGTCAATGTTACAACCCTGTGTATATGGCTCTAAATAGATACCCCACTAAAACTCTTAAATAACTTAAACGAACATGCTATTAATAATTTAAACATTGTTTTCTAGTGTAGTAGGTATTATTTGAACTATTGCAATACAAAATAAAATTTAAGTGTCACTTGAAATTACAGAGGTTTCCTACTTTAAGGGTATCCAATCCTGTCTAAAACCAATAGTTAAAATTTCCGTGTGTAGCAGGGTACAGTTTCATGTTACCTCTCTCTGGGACTGGTGAGTGCCCTACGAGTACAATTACATTTTTTTTTACTTGTTGGTAGATTGGCAGCTCATATGGTTCCTTTAAGTCGAACATGATATTGCAACTCACACACCAAACATGAATATAATATTATCAAAAAAAAATTGCGCTAAACACCCATATAGAACATAGATACCTACAAAATCCTAAAAAATAATCTATTCAAGGTGCTGATACCTCAAATTCAAGTGATATATCAGGTAAACATACAGTGAAGTGCAAAAAAATTCCAGTGCAGTAAATAAACATATATATAAAAACTTATAAATAGCTCAGCAGCCACAGTACAATCCAATAACAGACTCTTGAGCAGAAAAAACAGGTAATAGTTCCACAGGCCACAAAAGGTTAAGCAAAAGATCATGGACCAGTGATAGTTCACACAGGGGAAGTGCAAATGGAGACACCCGAAATCCAAGGATTTTCACTTTAAACTCCGCCACCGCTAAATGTAAACACCTCCAGTGACAAGGGGGGTAAGGATGGACTCTCACCAGAGGATGCGACCCACTATCACTATCGCTAGTAAGGGTCAGACACACCAGCAGATATAACCCTCTGCAGGGTATGAACAGCAGTAGGGCGACTCTCCCTATGTCAGCGGGGCTCCGTGCCAGATAGGCGAGGCAGCTCTCCTTAGCTCAGCTGGGTTCCGTACCAAATAGGGGTCAGCTAGTGGGCTCTCACCCCTGGATAGCGATCTCCTCGGCTGTGTTGCTCCTCCACTTCTTGGACTTCTTCTTGGATCCTTCTCCCTCCGCCATCTTGAGATGGACGTCATATGACGTTCTCCCAAGATCAAACCTCACATGCGCCCCACAGGCCGTGTTCTATCGTGATCAGTCACCTGCTGTCATGGAATTCCTATTAGACACCTGGAGCACAGATGTGCGCATGCGCATGGTATTTTTCGAAGACCGGCTAACAGGCAGGCGCATGCACGTGGGAAAGCGCAACACAACTGCACTTGGCGCCAGACTGTCTATTTAAAGGGAGCTCAGTTTCATGTTCTTTGCTGACTGATCTTCAGCTGTGTCCTGTATCCTGATCGTTGTACGCTTTTCCAGCTGCTGACCTGGCTTGTCCCTTAACCTTGGCTTTGGATCCTGCTTCTGTCCTGCTGTTTACTTTTGGCCTGGCTGCGTTCCTGATTCTGGCTTTGCTGATGATTTGATACCTCACTGCCTGCCTGTTGCCGACCTCTGCTTCTCCTGTGACTTTGCTTCTGCCTCTGAGCCTGGTTCCTGTTAACCTTCAAGTGTTTGCCCGGCTGTCTGCTGCACCAGCACTGCATATTGCTGTATGTTCCAGCCTTCTGAGTCCGGACAAGCCACCAGCCCAGAACCATCAACATAAGCGGAGTGCTCCTTTAACTTGGACCAGTCCTATGAACATTGCTACTGTTCCTGCTTCTCTGGTTTCACGGTCCCCTCAGAGTCGCATCCTCTGCTACAGGTTCTGCAAGCAACACCAGGCACTCGTGTCCCTCCTGTCCCTTGGCTTCCTTTGTTTCACCTTCAGCGGGGCCAGAGCGGGAGATATAAGAGAGGCCGACCTCATCAACTCAGACTTCTATCAGGTACGTGACAGTATCAGGCAGCCAATGATGGAGTCTGAAAGGGTGGCCTCTCCACTGGAGGACATTTATCAATCGATCTCTGCACTATCATCCACCGTGCAAAGTCTGCAAGGATAACTTAATTGCATGGAAGATCGATTACAGGCCTGTACAAACTTGTCACTTCCGGGTCCTCCTGCTACCACAGATGAAGCCATCCAGACAGAGGCCAGTACATTTTGCGGGATCATGCTCCCACAAGAACCCTGAGTGCCCATCCCTGAACGCTTTTCTGGAGATCGCAGGAAATTTTGGACTTTTTGCAATTCTTATGAACTGTACTTTTTCCTCCTGCCTCAAACTTTTTCTTCTCAAAACGTTAAGGTGGGATTCATCATCTCACTCCAGGATGAGCCCCAGTCTTGGGCTTATCGTCTCTGAGGACAGCACGATCCAGCATTAGCAACTATGGACTCTTTCTTTTCTGCCATGTCTCAGCTATACGCTGACCCTTTCTGTCACCAGACTGCAGAACTAATGCTTAGCAAGTTGCAACAAGGTCAAAGGCCCGTGGAAGATTATGTGACTGACTTCCGTCTATGGAGTACAGATACTCAGACGTAAAGAGTGCCCCCTTGTCGTTTGTGATGACCTTAAAGTAAATAACTCAACACCAAGTTCACTATATGGACCACTTATATATTTGTACATGTTGATCATATCCCTTCTTAATCTCCTCTTCTCAAGAGAGAATAAATTCAGATCCTCTAATCTTTCCTCATAGCTGAGCTCATCCATGCCTCTTATTAGTTTGGTTGCCCTTCTCTGCACTTTCTCTAGTTCCCTTATATCCTTTTTGAGAACTGGTGCCCAAAACTGAACTGCATATTCCAGATGAGGTCTTACTAATGATTTGTACAGGGGCAAAATAGTGTCTCTATCTCTGGAGTCCATTCATCTCTTAATACAGGAAAGGATTTTGCTTGCTTTGGAAACCGCATTGCATGTCATTATTAAGCTTATGATCTACCAAAACCCCCAGATCCTTCTCCAGTATGGATTCCCCCAGTTGTACTCCCCCTAGTATGTACGATGCATGCATATTCTTAGCCCCCAAGTGCATAACTTTAAATTTATCAACATTAAATCTCACATAGTCGCCCAATTAGACAGTGCATTGAGGTCTGCTTGTAAGTTGGAGACATCCTGTAAGGACGTTATTCCACTGCATAGCTTGGTGTCATCTGCAAACACTGAAATGGTACTTTTAATCCCAGACCCTATACCATTTATAAATATATTGAAAAGTAAGGGTCCCAAAACTGAACCTTGGGGTACACCACTGATAACCTTACACCATTCAGAATAAAAATCATTAACCACTACTCTCTGAATTTGGTCTTTTAGCCAGTTTTCTATCCATTTACAAACTGATCTTTCCAAGCCTGTATACTTTACCTTACACATTAGCCGTGTGTGGGGAACGGTGTCAAGTGCTTTTGCAAAATCCAAGTACACCACGTCCACAGCCACCCCTCTGTCCAAGGTTTTACTTACCTCCTCATAAAAAGAAATCAAGTTTGTTTAACAACTTCTGTCTTTCATGAATCCACGCTGTCTGTTGCTTAAAACATTTTTTTTCCAACAAGAACTCATCTATGTGGTATTTTATCAACTCTCCAGTATCTTCCCAACTATAGAAGTTAAACTAACAGGTCTATAGTTACTCGGTAAAGACTTTGATCCCTTTTTAAATATGGGCTCCACATTGGCCCTACGCCAATCCAGTGGTACTATTCCAGTCATTAAGGAGTCCCTAAATATCTACCTTTATTCTGTCTAAATACTTCTGAGCAATTGTGGATCATTTGTGGCTGTGTCACTACCACCCCCATCGTGGACATGAGCTCCGCCATGTTCCTTTGTATACACAGAGCTGAAGAAAGTATTTAATCTTTGTCCCCAGTCACGCACTCTAGATTATTTTGTAAAGGGCCTACATGCTCAGACCTGACCCTTTTACTATTAATATATTTGAACAATTTTTTGAGGTTTTTCCTAATATCTTTTGCAATCTGTCGTTTGTTGTGAATTTTTGCATCCTTGATTTCCTTTTTACATATTCTGTTATATTCTTTGTAACATTTAAAAGATGATAGTGTACCCTCATTTTTAGATTTTTTAAATGCTCTTTTCTTATCATTTATAACTTTTTTAACTTTGGCTGTGAGCCACATAGGTTTTTTTTTTAGCCTTTTAAACTTATTGCCCATGGGAATATACTTTGCAGTGAGTTCGCATACAGTTTTTTTGAAAAATTCCCATTTCTGTGTTCATCGATGCCAATATTCCCTCCCAGTCTAAGTCCCGGAGAGCAGCCCTCATCTTTGTAAAATTTGCTCTCTAAGTGTTTTTATCTTTCCCGTGTGTTTGTTGCTTGCGGCTTGCATTAAATCAAATCATGTTATGGTCACTGTTACCCAGATGTTCTTTTATATGAATATTGGTAATAAGCTCTGTATGGTTTGAGATTACCAGGTCCAGCAAAGCGTCATTCCTAGTTGGGGCCTCAATAAACTGGACCATAAAATTGTCCTGTAATAGCGTTATAAATGTTTGCCCTTTAGCTGTCCCAGCAGTGCCATTACTCCAGTTAATTTCCGGGTAGTTAAACTCCCCCTTTATTATCACAGTCTTGCAGCTCTTTCCATCTGTGCAAGGAGCAGAGTCTCCACCTCCTCTTTAACGCTGGGAGGTCTATAACAAACTCCAATGATAACCTTTGTAGTGTGCACACCCATATGCAGATCTACCCATAATGCTTCAGATTCATCACACTCTCGATCAACTAGGTCCTCATTCACACTCACTTTGAGATCACTTCTCACATAGGGACAGACACCCCCACCCTTCCGTTTTACCCTGTCTTTCCGAAAGAAAGCATAGCCAGGAATATTAATAGCCCAGTCATGTGAAGAATGAAGCTAAGATTCAGCTATACCAATCAAATCATAGTTCTCCTCATGCACCAGAGCTCCCAACTCACCTATTTTGCTTGGCAGACTCCTGGCATTGGTGAACAAACACGTTAATTCACTGTCACATTTTGCACATGTATGTTGCATATTTTTAATGTTAGTACAAACAGTACCATTTCCAATGGTTGATTGTAACATGGGAACCTTCATATAATTTTCCTTAGCCCTCTCCCCATCTTTCCCCATTCCATCCACCAATGGGGGCTGACCCCTGCCTGACCTGTCTACCCCATTATAATCTAATGCGCCCTCCCCCCTCAATCCTAGTTTAAATACTCCTCCAGCCTTCCCATAAACCTCTCCCCTAGACCCCCTTCCATTTAGGTGCAAACCATCTTTAGCATATAGGTTGCACCCCAATGAAAAGTCAGCCCAGTGCTCTAAAAACCCAAAGCCCTCCTCCTTACACCAGGTCTTTAGCCATGCATTCAGGGCTCTAATCTCCCCCTGCCCTTCCTGTGTTGCACATGGCACAGGCAATATTTCAGAGAATATTGCCTTGGAGGTCCTTCCCTTCAACTTGCAACCTAATTCTTTAAATTGGTTCTTAAGGAGCCTCCACCTTCCATATATTCTGTCATTGGTTCCAACGTGGACCAAGACAGCTGGGTCATGCCCAGCCCCTCCCAGTAATTTATCAGCCCGGTCCACCACATGCCGAACCCTGGCACCAGGGAGACAGAAAAACATTTGGTTGAGGCGATCCTGGCGAAATATTATTCCTTATTATATTCAGTCCTTCTAATTATAGAATCCCCAATTACCACCAACTGTCTAGGCCTACCTGCACTACCCCTACCACCCCTACTAGATGGGCTGCTCTCCCGGCTGTTAGGGGGAGCAGTGACATCTAGGGCTGCCACCTCTGAGTTTGCCAACCCCACTTCACTCAACTTGGCAAATCTATTAGGGTGCTCAAACCCAGGGCTGGCCTTCCTTTTCTGTGAGCCCCTACCACTCCCTCTAACTGTATTAACCCTTCTACCTACCTTATAATCTTGACTTACCCCTCCACCCTCCCCCTTAACCCTATTAGCCACCTGCTCAGTGAGCAGAGGACCCCTTTCAAGGTTGACAGCTCCATCCAGCGTTGCAATTTGCTCCTCCAGATTTCTAATGCGAGCTTCCAGAAGGGCAACCTGCTCACATCTGTTGCAGCGGTATCCATCCTGGAGCTGTTGCTCCATAGTTGCATACATGCGGCACACTGTGCACTGTACAAAACCTTCAATCTTGCTAGCACACATTTTCCCAGATACAACACTAATAACAGGAAATGTCAGATGTTACTTACAGGCCCTGAAGACTCCTGTTGTAATCTCTTGTTTTAAACTCTGGTTTTTAACTCACCACTTTGTCAGAGGTCCAGCAAGCAAAGAGGTAGCAAGCGCAAGATGAGCAAGCTCTGAAATGAGTTCAACAGAGAGCTTTATAGGAATTGGATCATCTGTGACCAATTAACCACTCCCCTTAATTAGTAGTCTGAAGGAAGGAAAGAAAAAAAAGCTATTTAAAAAGTGACAGAAAAAGTGTTAAAAAGCTGCAAAGAAAAAGCCCCCAAAAACAAAAAAACTGCAAACACAGCAAACACCAGCAGTCAAAATCAAAACTGTTTCACTCAAAGATTCCCTCTCTTTAGCTTTTAACCAGCAGTTCAGGCAAAAAATCCCAGCATCAATTGACTTATAGACGAGATTATCTTCCTTTCTCCATACTTCCAGGTACATTGTGTTCGGCAGGAACCTCAGACTATTACTTCTCTGCTGAGTATTCATCCAGATCCCAAAGTGTCGGAATGCTGATACTCTTCCTCCCCATCGGACTTATGATTGTCCCATAGAACTGGCTGAAATACCTTTTGGCCGAATCTACCCTCTTTCTTAACTTGAATTAGAAACCCTCCATAATTACATTGATGAAAGCTTGAAAAATGATTCATCCGACCTTCCACATCACCCACAGGAGCGGGTATCTCCTTCATTGAAAAGAAGGATTATAACCTCAGGCCCTGCGTGTACTATCGTGATCTTAATAAAAGAACGGTCAAGAATCGCTATCCACTTCCCCTAATTCCCGAGCTATTCCAGAGGTTACGAGGGGCACATGTTTTCTCCAAACTTGATTTGAGGGGCGCATCAAGTTAGAATTCGTGAAGGAGACGAACGTAAAACAGCATTCCGAACATGCTTTGGGCATTTCAAATATCTAGTCATGCCGTTTGGTTTGTGTAATGCCCCAGCTACATTCCAACACCTTGTCAGTGACATATTTCGAGACTATCTTATTTATCATTGTGTACTTGGATGACATTCTCGTATTCTCCAGTTCACTAGAACTACGCAGAGCTCACGTAAAAAAAGTGATGGATAAACTTTGTCAACACCATCTCTGCGCAAAAGCTGAGAAATGCGTGTTCGAAAAACAGACTATTCAATTTCTGGGACTCACCATTTCTGCAGATGGCATTGCGATGGACTCGCAAAAGGTAACTGCTGCATTGAAATGGCCTGCCTTGGAAGACAAGAAAGCAGTACAACGCTTTGTGGGGTTCGCTAATTTCTATAGGAAGTTTATAAAGAACTTTTCTGGTATTATAGCACACAGCACCCTCACCCAGTTGACCAAGCAACATATTCCATTCAAATGGACTCCAGAGGCTCAAAGTGCCTTCGAACAATTAAAGACTCTGTTCACTTCTGCTCCTATTTTGAAGCACCTAGATCCCGCTTTGACCTATGTTCTTGAAGTAGACACTTCCGAAAGTGCGGTCAGGGCTATATTATCCCAATGACAAGGGGCCAAATCCTTGCTCCACACTATTGCCTTTTTCTCCAGAAAATTAAGTTCCTCTGAAAGAAATTATGATGTGGGAGATCGAGAACTGTTGGCCATTAAAGCTGCTCTTGAGGAAAGGCGCTACCTGCTGGATGGAGCTGCATACCCTATACTTATTTTTACTGACAACAAAAATGTGGAGTATTTAAGAACTGCTAGACAGCTAAGATGTTAGGAACCATCTGTGGACATTTGGAGAACCATGCACGGGCGAGCGTAGCATGTGCGCACGTCTGTGCACGTTTGCGCCGGCATTGGCGCCAAAACGGCCATTTAAGCAGACAGCACCCTTTAAGCTGTGCTGTCCGTTCTACAGCGTTCCTGTATCCTGTGACCCAGCGTTTACTCTGGAAAGACTTCCTGCATGTAAGGAAGCTGTTGTGGCCCCTGGGAAGCCTGTGCACGGGCACACGTAGCGTATGCGTGCGCCTGTGCGCGCCTGTGCATGCGCGTGCATCGGCATTGGCGCCAAATGGCCCATTTAAGCTGACTGACTCCCTGTAGCTGGTGCTGTCCATTCTACAGCATCTGAGTACCTGTGAGCCCCAGCCCTGTTCTTGTTATCCTGTTCCTGTGATCCTTCCTGTTTCCTGTAAAGACCCAGCTTGTCCTGACCTGCTGTTATCTACCTGCACCGACCCCGGCTATTCTCGACCATCCAATTGTCTGACCCCTCTGTACTTCTGCTGCCGGCCCGGTTACGAACTTTGCATGGACTTGACCATTCTTCTGCCTGCTCCCTTGTACCGCACTGCCAGCCAGTTGCCGATCCAGCCTGTGCCACCTCTCTTCTGATCTGCACGACCGCTTGACATCTCACATCATCTCACAAGGATCAGGCAGACGGATGGTCAGGACCTTGCTGCTACAAGCAGATTTGATGCCTCAAATTAAGGAGGCGGTCACCACACACCCACCTCCTCTGGATTTACACCTTCAACGAAGGGATGAACTCTATTTCCACAAGGAACGCATTTTCATTCCTGAACAGTTTCGGGTTCCCATTCTCAAAAGGTACCATAATCATCCTCTGGCAGGACACTTTGGAATCCACAAGACCTCAGATCTGGTTTCCCATTCCTTTTGGTGGCCAGATGTATTAGAGGACTTGAGATCTCAAATCATCATCAGTGACCATCCAGCCCTTGTGCACACCCGGACCACCTGTCTGTCCCTGAATCAGGTGCACAAGAGTGGTTGTTCCCTGCACAAGCCAGACTCCACCACCAGGTACATGACACTGTATCTGTGACCCCGGCTTTCCATGGACTTTGTTTGCTTTCTGCCTGCCCCGACCCCCGGCCTGTCTACGACTACTCTTTGCCTGCTCCTCTGTACCTCTGCTGCCCGCATGTTGCTGACCCTGCCTGCACCTGATCATCCGCCTGCCTGATCCTTCTGTACCGCACTGCCAGCCTGTTACCGACCCGGCCTGCATCACCATTCTCCTGTCTGCACGAGTTCCAGTGGACCCTCAGCTACCACCAATGACCAAGTCCAGCCCTCATGCCCCCCTGTGCTCCAGAACTCCCTGTCTCCACTACCAGGGGTTCTCGAACCAGGGCCGTAAGAGAGGTTGCCCCCTGCACAAGCCAGACTTGACCACCAGGTATGTGACATAAGACCTCGACAAGCCAGATGGACGCTCTTCTTTTCTTGTTTTTTCCATATTACTCTTTCCATATAACTTTTCATCCCGATCCAAGAATTGCAAGCCTGACGCACTCTCACGCATGTTTCCTGAAACAGTTCCACCTTCTGAGCCAGACACTATTTTGCCAGCTAAGAATTTCTTGCTGCTACAAGCAGATTTGATACCTCAAATTAAGGAGGCGGTCACCACCCTCCCACCTCCTCTGGATTTACACCTTCAACGAAGGGATGAACTCTATTTCCACAAGGAACGCATTTTCATTCCTGAACAGTTTCGGGTTCCCATTCTCAAAAGGTACCATAATCATCCTCTGGCAGGACACTTTGGAATCCACAAGACCTCAGATCTGGTTTCCCACTCCTTTTGGTGGCCAGATGTATTAGAGGACTATAAAGATTATGTCAGATCCTGCTCTGTATGCCTCAGAAACAAGTCTGATTGTGCCAGAACCTGTGGCCTGTTGGAATAACTTCCGGTACCTGAAAAGCCATAGAGTATAATCTCCATGGATTTCATTGTGGAACTTCACCCATCCAAAGGATTTACTACTATCTTTGTTGTAGTTGATCGTCTGAATGATAACAATAGGGGTATTTGCTTGAGCTATGAAGCCAGTCGACAGGAGATCCGCTTTTTAGGCCTGAGGATTTCTGTGGAGAATGGGAAAATATATATACAAGTACATATTTTAAAACTATGGATAGAAATAGTTTCATCTCTTTTGGTAGTTGTCATCATAGATCATGGTTAAAGTCAGTCCCCTGTAATCAATTCCTACACCTTAGACATAATTGCAATCTGGTAGAAGTTTTTCTGGTTCAAGCAGAGAAAACATAGATTTTTTGGAAAAGAGCTATAATAAACAAGCTGTTGGGGAATATTTTTTCTCCAATCAGCTCTCACACAGTATAAGCCCAGAATCCACACCCACTGATGAAAGAGGAAACAAGATTTCTAACACGCTCTGCACTTTCCAAAGACTGTCAAAAAGGAAAGACAGAAGATGTACAGGTAAAATTTATGTAAGGGTATTTCTTTCATTTCTGTGTATCATTTAAGGTTATTCACTTTACTGGGTATAGAAGAGGGCTTACAACCACTTTAATATACAAACATCTACGCTAAGTTTTAAGGGGTATTTCCCCTGTAGAAATAGTATGACAGTAGTTAGAGTTGAGCGAACCCGTGGATGTTCGGGTTCGGTGGGTTCGGCCGAAGTTCGGAAAAAAGTCAGGGTTCGGTACCGAACTTGACCCGAACTTTACCCCAAACCCCATTGAATTCAATGGGGACCCAAACTGTTCAGCACAAAAATGACTGTAAAAGAGTACAGGAAAGTGCTAGAGGGCTGCAAAATGATTTTAGAACAATAATCTGTCCCTTACAGCAACAGCAGGAACCTGATCCTATAGAACTAGGAGATGATTGTAGAACAATAATCTGTCCCTCTAAGCAGTAGACTCTACCTATTCCAGTCAGATCTTTCTGTAATGCAGGATAAGATCTGCAATCTGTCCCTAAAAGCAGTAGTAGTAGTAATCCCTACCTATCTATCTATCTGAAATCTGTCCCTAAAAGCAGTAGTAGTAGTAATCTCTACCTATCTATCTATCTGCAATCTGTCCCTCACAGCACCGGCAGCATCCTCTCCCTCCACTACCCAGAGAGCATGTGACATGCAGCACTGTGACTCCAACCTCATATAGAGTCTGGGTCACATGATGCACTGGCCAATCACAGCCATGCCATTAGTAGGCATGGCTGTGATGGCTTCTAGGGAAAACCAGTGAAACACTTGTTGATTGGCTGCCCTGCAGCTATTCAACATGCGTGATCAAATACCCAAACCCAGAACTCGAACCCAAACTTTTTTTCAAATGTCCGGGTTCGGCTCACGGACACCCCAAAGTTTGGTACGAACCCGAACTTTACAGTTCGGGTTCACTCAACTCTAACTGTAGTATATCTTTTCAGCCAAATCCCACCCTAAGGAAATATGATCTGCAAGCAAGTGCTATTTCCTATGCAGCAGGTGCTCTTTTTTATCCACACGTGCAGGGCTGTGAACTTAGAACATTTGCAAGGACAAGAATGCTGGATTGTCTTCAGCTCTGATTTCTGTGTTCCCGAGTTCCTGAAACCCTGATTATCTTGTTACAGACCTGGATATGCCTGACACTTCTCTTTAGATTGCCCGTCTGTTATATCTGCTGCTCATCTATTGACCCTGGCCTAGACTCCTTACCATGATTCTGTCTCTTGACTTGGTACCTTGCTGCCAGCTTGTGCCGACTCCTGCCTGTCCTTGCAATGAACCTGATTGTGATTCTGTACCTGTCTGCCTGGCTGCTTTCGAACACAATTTGTGACCTGACGCCACACTGCCACTTAGTGGATTCTTGTGTTTCCATGCTCAAGTCCACAGCTTAAGTTTTCTGACGCCTGCACACTTCCACTGCCCTAGAAGTCCTTGTCTCCACTGCCAGGGATGCTTGCATGGAAATTGTGCAAAAGGCCACCCTTGTCATCTCAGGCTCCACAGTCAGGTATGTGACAGTATAATCCAGCCATTTGGAGCCCAAAGGGGGTGGGTGTCACATATGGATGCACTGTGTTAGCAGATCACTGTCCTCACTGAAGCAGTCAGTGGCCTCCAAGTGGGCTACGTTCAGCTGGAAGGGCAATTGCATTCCCACAGCAGAGAGGTTCTCTGGAGACTGCAGCAACTTTCAGGCCTTTAAGAATGCCTGGTAGCTATACTTCATGCTACAGCCTACATACAATATGGAATATTATGTTCACTATTTTTAGATGTATATATCTAGGGAAATGATTATGAAAATAATTTTAGTGGCCAGGGGATGATAAAACCAGGTGGTTAAGCCATGGCCACGATAAAACTTAAATAGCATGTCACATGTGCAGGTGTTACCACAGCTAAATGTGACAAATACAAGTTGTGGGGCTGCGTGACCACTTAATCTGGGGAGGTGGAATTTGTTAGGGAAGTGAGGATTTTTGCTAGGAGGGTCAATTTGAAGGGGAGGGAATTTGTTTTGAGAGGGGGGTTGGGGGAGGGTGAAAGAATTTGTGTTGTGGGGCTAAGCTGAGGGGTGGGAGAGGATTAGTGCTAGGAGGTGGACTTGGGGGGTTGTGCTGCGTAGGTTAAATTTGAGGGAGAAGGATTTGTGCTAGGAGGAGGCATTGGGAAGGGGTGGGGGGGGGGGGGACTTGTGCTTAGAGGGGGTATTGGAGGGAGATGATTTGTGCTGGGCAGATGGAATTTATGGGGGAAGGATTTGTGTTGGGAGGTGGAATTTGGAGGGAGAGGATTAGCGGTAGGAGGGGGAATTTGGGGGAAAATTGTGCTAGAATATGGAATGTACAGGAGCTGCAGTCACTGATTTGTTTATTCTGACAGTGTTTACCGCTGCTGTCAGAATCCAATGTCCCAACAGAGATATTCCTCAAATGTTGTCTCCAGGTCTCCAACACTAAGATGAACACTGCATTATGATCATCCTCAGGGGCCCCTGCAAGTTTACGTTACAACACTGCAACATTCATCTGGAGCTATCGCTATTAACAATTATATATACAAAGGTATACAGTTCTGCTCAGAAGTTTACTTACCCTGGCAGAATTTATGATTTCTTGGCCATTTTTAAGAGAATATGAATGATAACACAAAAACATTTCTTTCACTCATGGTTAGTGTTTGGCTGAAGCCATTTATTAGCAATCAACTGTGTTTACTCTTTTTAAATCATAATGACAACAGAAACTACCCAAATGACCCTGATGAAAAGTTTACATACCCTGGAGATTTTGGCCTGATAACATGCACACACGTTGACACAAAGGGGTTTGAGTGGCTATTAAAGGTAAATAAATAATAAATGGTTTAATAAATTAAATAATAAATGGTTTCAGCCAAACACTAACCATAAGTGAAAGAAAAGTTTTTGTGTTATCATTCTTATTCTCTGAAAAATGGCAAAGAAATCATAAATTCTGCCAGGGTATGTAAACTTATGAACACAACTGTATGTGCACAATTCCATCAGGACTCTTGTTGGGCCCTTTGCTGATAATACTTGTTTGTTCATTGGATGTATGTATTATTAGTAATCTTTTCTTATATAAAGCTTGCATTATTTCCATACTGGTGTGCATCTATATACTCATGTTGCATATTATGTGCTGGTTTTAGTAGTTCATCTGCTCCTAATTACTTTGCTTAGGTTCCTGGTTAACTTCCCAGAAAGGGAAACCCCCTCTGATCACAGACGCCTTGCCCTGGGTCGAGGCACTGCCAACTTTATTATCAAACTCACTCTTCCACTTAGCAAAGGTTGGGGTTCTCTTTTTTATCTACAGCTTTTGTGCAATATCCTGTTTGGGGAGGGCCATTTCTCATAACCCCTAACCCCTCCCCAAAAGAGGGCTACACAGATAAAGATTAGAATCCCAGGTAGGGGTCTTAGAAAAAACTGATGACATTGGACCAGGACAACAGCCAGGCAACTAGTATTTTTAAAAAAGGAGGTCTTCATTAGCAATCTAAATACTTTCTCATTATAAACTTAATTTCAATTGTACCAGAACTAAAAAAATGAACATTTACTTGGCATGCTAGGCATGGTAAGTCAATAATGAGGTAACAATCCAGTGAATGGAGACCACAGACAATATTGGTAACCAATTTTTCACCTCTTTTTTTTCTGCCTTTTTTGGCCACTGCTTGCAAATTTTAGCTCCTTTTTAAGTAGTTGTTAGTGATTTTGCACATGCAGGTGAAGATTAGCTCCTGCTGTAATATTTTACTGTATAGTTGCTCTTTGATATGTTCATAATTACTAGGTTTAAATTAGATAATTTTAGAAAAAGGGATTCAATTATCTTTACCATCTGACTAAACATATGGATCGCATCATACTGGACAGTTAAGTATAGCTTGATGTCTTAGCTTGATGTCTTACATTTCCATGACCTCAAGTTCAAAATAAAAACAAACTGAACAAATCAAATTAGTACCATGTAGGTGTCAGTTTTGAAGCCTTTATCATTGGTATCATTGGTAATGGAGTACACCAACATTATAATCAAAACCTGTTGTTCCATAACTGAATTTATTTCACATTAGCTTGGATGTTTATCTTTACCATTACCATTTTAGACACATTTGGTTTTACCTTTAAAGGATGAGCATGTGCATATTTCAGGTTTGTCACGCAATGTTCAGTTAATTTGTTTGCATAGGATATTCTATTGTAAAAATTTGTACCTGAAAAAAAAATGTTTTGCTTTTGGAATAACAAAATCATATTTTTTGTATTAAAGCAGAACATCAGGATCTGTGGTTCTACAATGTTGGCATATCCCCTCCCTAAAATGTATTTAATTTTTCAGTATACAAATAGGAGTTTTGACCTTCTATATTTTTTTAATCTCTCCAGAAAGCTGCGGCTGGTGGGAGGTGAATAATGGCGCTGTTATGTCCCAGTGACTTGCTGCCATTTGGGACCTCAAAAGGTGAGATGGGCAGTACTTATAGGCGCTATGAGGGCTGTGGTATTATTCGCACACAGGTGTTAGAACAGTAATGGCCCTCATTAAAGCATTGAGAACTGTAGGTGGGTATGTCCATGACAACCACGCCACTGACAAGTGGGTGAAGCTATGAAGAGCATCATGCAACCCACCATGGAAATTGGCTGCATAATAATATCTAATTCTGCAAGGGGAGAAAGAAAAAGATTAAAGGAACATTTTTTTTCTGAGACCACTACTGCACAGTGATTTAAATTTGAGCTCTGGTTACAATAAATTTCATTCAAATATATTCCCCAATAGTCACAAAAGATATATATCTACTTTGTGTGCACCAAATACCTTTGGTAACCCAACTATTACCTTGTTTATATAGCAGTGACATCATTATAGTGCTGTACATAGTCTGTGCAGAGAGCAGAGCTGTGGGAGAGACCCAGCAGGCTCTTCCCACTCCAGGTTACCTGCAAAAACTACAGGGGGGGTGGATACAAGACTAGTCATGCTACACAAGGAGAGCAGCAGTAACTGGTCTTTATTACAGGAAGCCCCTGCACAGAGACAAGTTTCATGCTTTCATGCTGGAAGAAATACACAATGCTCACCAAGATTCAAGTAAGAATACACAAGACACTTGTATTTTGACACTTTTTGCTTATCCTGATCATCAGTGCCCTGATTACAAAAAAGTGGCAGCAGTGCCAGCAATCAGTGCCCACCAGTGCCAGCAATCAGTTCCCATTAGTGATTCCAGTCAGTCCTTGCTTTCAGTGCCCATCAGTGCCACCTATCAGCGCTGCCAATCAATGCCCATCAGCGCTGCCCATCAATGTCCATCAGTGCCCACCATTGCCGCCCATCAGTGCCACCCATCCATTCCGCCTATCAGTGCCCACCAGTGCCACCTATCAGTGCTCACCAGTGCCATACATTAATGCTACCTATCAGTGCTCATCAATGCCATATATCAGTGCCAACTATCAGTGCCCATAAGTGTGGCATATTAGTGCCTCCTCATCAGTGCCACCTAATCAGTGCCCATAAGTGCTGCCTCACCAGTGCCTATAAGTGGCACCTCATCAGTGCCCATCAGTGCAGCCTATCAGTGCCCATCAGTGCAACCTGATCAGCGCATATCAGTGAAGGAGAAAAATTACTTATTTACAAAATTTACTGGCAAAAACTAAGAAAAACTTTTTTTCTCAAAAATTCAGTCTTTTTTTTACTAAAAAGTAAAAAAAAAAACAGCAGTGATTAAATATCACCCAAAGAAAGCTATATTTGTGTGAAGAAAATGATAACAACATAAACATCAGCCACCAAGCGATGCATATGTGCGGCATGTGGACATTAAAGCATACCCTTTTTCCTCCACACCTATGTGTTGGGTGGTCGTAAAGGGATTAAAATGTTATTAATATGGGGTGTAGATTTTAGTATTGTAGCGAGAGATGTGGAAAGTGTTAAAATGTATATTTGTATTTTGAATAAATATGTATGCGGTATACATGCAGTTGTTATACATGAGAGTGGTGCAACTTTTGTTTTAAAATGACTTCTTCAGTGTGGCATATTATTCAAGTTATGATATAGCATACTTTACTTAGATAACATTTTCTTCCAGCTGATAAAAGCCCTGTTTTCTGTCCATTTATGACTGTTTCCAGGATTTCTCTGTGACATAGAATCACAATCTCAGTCTTTTAGAACCGTAAGTGCTATTTTATTTGAACAGGAAGCCTAGTATCCACAATCTTTGAAGTTATGCATCCCCTTTTTACTACATCATGGCCTGAAAGTACGGGCAGGAGAAAATTGAAATACTTCCTGTGCATTTTGTGGGTTGAGCAGCTTTTCTTTTTCCTGTTTATTTCATAGTAATATTAAAAATAACAACACCATTGAGCTGTTTTCTCGTATACGGTAAATTAAGGGTAA
Organism: Glandirana rugosa; assembly: GCA_018402905.1. NCBI lineage: Eukaryota > Metazoa > Chordata > Amphibia > Anura > Ranidae > Glandirana > Glandirana rugosa. The sequence continues at coordinate 214,005 of BLSH010009219.1, read as the reverse complement.
AACATTCAAATTTACAACAAAATGTTTAAGCAGTACAAATATACCCCTGTATTTAATGTAAAACATACACTTTCTCATTTAACACATCACACTTAATATGCAGAGGACTTGGCATGAGCTGTCACATAATTTGTACTGTGGTCGAAATGTGCATGTTCAGCAGAAGTTAAGCGTAACCTCGAAATACTGCTTCCTATTACACATAGATCTGAACTTGTATCTCCATAAAATGATTCAAAATATATTAAAGTACTTGAGCCACATCAGTTCAAGAAGGGGCTTGGGGTTGTGCCAGAAAGTAGGCAAATGATTGGGTAACCACAGTTTTGTTCCAGTCACGTGGCAACAATTTTTAAAATTAAAATAACATAATTCAATATGGCTTTTTTTGGGTTAATTGCACTATAATGATTGACAGCAGGTATGACTATTAAGCCAGCTGGCAATTGGGTAAAAAGGTCAAAAGATGAACAATTCATGTGTGAGCTTCAAGGGGTCCCTTTATCTATTTAATTTCAGGGGAGTTTAGTAGAGTTTACCAGGGCAATAAGGCATAATTTTGCATGTGTTTAGATACCTAAAATGGTCTCTTACAATGTCTTACTTATATGCTCTTCTCCACATGTTAACAGCAGCTGAAGACTGAATTAAACTGCATTGTAGCTATACTCAACTATTGCCCATCAGATTTCAGATCAGAAGTCAAGAGTAGAGTTGAGCGAACACCTGGAAGTTCGGGTTCTGCTGGTCCGTCCGAACTTCGGGACAAAGTCCGGGTCCGGGTCCGGACGGAACCCGAACGATCGCAGTGTCAAACTTCTACTAGGTGTAAGTGGAGGTAAAAACGAAAAAAATACAAAAATAAAAAAATTTTTATAAATGTCAATAAAGGGACAGGGGTAAAAAAACATCCCGTGAACGGGATGGGAATGGGGGTAAAATGAAGGAAAACGTCGGGAGACCCCGAAAGGTCCTGAAACAATGTCGGTAAAAACACGGATTTTCAAGCCCAGGGGTAACTAAAGTTACCCCAAGCAACAGGCACGCTAGCAAGCCCAAGGCAGGCCTGGGCCTGGGCCTGAAACAGGGCTTCAAGCCTGCCTGGTCGTCTTGGGCTTGAAGGTCCACAAGCGAGTTGAGATGAGAACTGAAGACTAGACTTTAGACTACCCGTTATCAACTCATATCGATGTTACGTCAAATTAAGTCAGAAGTCGACGACAATTGTACACCTCTTCTCGTATATTCATTCTGTAACATTCTCTGGTAAAATCCATAGATTTGTGTACGTTTTAATACGGAATAACGGGACCATTTGAGATGATTTGAGGGGACTTTAATTTATCTATTTCCCTGGGGAACTTCGAGTGTGTACTTAACAAGTAGAAAACTGGAAAAATGGGTTAACGGTCGACCGAATTATCAGTATGGACGACAGTTAGTAATATCACGTTAATTGGGTTTTTTTCGGTATAACTTAATACAATAAAATTAAAATT
>BLSH010009219.1:175199-199364 GCA_018402905.1 Glandirana rugosa | reverse complement strand
CTTGAAATAATTGTGCAGAAGAGATGTGCAATGTTTGATGGTTTCATTTAAAGTGATACACACATTTTAAAAAGAAGTGTGAATAAAAGATGTGCAATGATTGACGGTTTGATTTAAAGTGACACACAGACTTGAAATACTTGTGCAGAAGAGATGTGCACTGATTCCCGGTTTCATTTAAAGTGATACACACATTTTGCAGAACAGTGATATGGGTACTCCGGGCTTATTTATACTTTTTGGACACAGTTTGAAGATGATTTTAGAACAGTTCTATGGCCACTAATGTTAATTAATACTTTTCAGACCCATTTTGAAGATGATCTCCATTTTTGCATTTTTTATGTTTTTATTTTTTTTTAAATATTTAAAGTTATTTCCCTGTCCCCATTTCTTTGTAGGGCACTTGTCCCACCCTTATCCACATTTTCCTTCCTTTTGCAGACCTCTAGGACCTTCCTGGGCTTTTTTACAGCATTTTTGAGATTTTTCATTAAAATTACCAGAACCCCGGACCCGAACCCGGACTTTTTTTGAAAAGTCCGGGTCCGGGTCCCGGACACCCCAAAGTTCGGTACGGACCCGAGCTTTACAGTCCGGGTTCGCTCAACTCTAGTCATGACCAAAAAAATGCTGCGGATGGGCTGAGAACGCTGACCAGAGTGTTCTAGCAGGGGGGACAGCATTGGAGATCACTGTACCAACATTGAATTGTTAGTACAGTGGCTCCTACCTGAGCTGTCAGGTTTTTTTTTCGTTCATTGAATGGAAAAAACTATTAGTGTGTACGAGGCTTAAGACCCCCCAGAGGGGCTGTGCCAACTGCTGACTCAACTCATTGCTGATAAAAGACCCTTTGGCAAGATGATATGCAAGAGTTAAATACTTCTAAGCAGACACAGACACTGCAGCTTTTCTCCACTTTTCTATTCAGAGTTAGTAACTAAAGGACACAGCGGCACAAACAGCATTTCTTCAGAACAGAATAAGATAGGACTTTGCAACAAAGTTTGTTAAAATCCCTGCAATGTACATTGATCACCCAAAGGGGATAGTTTTTTTTTTTCAACAACAGTTGAGTCACTCTTTAAACCTATGACCCTTAACCAAACCCTGACCCCAAGCTTAATTTACTCATGAACTGGTTTCTAATTCCTAACACATTTATGTGGAACATTAAAGCATATGCTTTAATATGCATTATGTCATGCATTAACACATGTTGCATTAAGGCAGCCCACTGAAATCAATGCATCTAGGTTCTAAAAATTCAGACATCACAATTTTTTTTTTCCACAGCACACTTTTCCAAGCCTTTCAGTGTTTTGCAGTGGATTGCAATGCATGTGCTATTCAAAATAAAATGTAATGTGCATTGTGGTAACACACGCATTCCTACAACACATAGATGTGAGTCAGCCCTAAATAATCCCACAAGGATTTAGTTAAGCAAGCCTTTTAAAAGGCAAAAGATCCTGTGCTGAGCACAGCACTGAAAATCACTGATCTATTATTTCCCCATCCTTTAGGTTGCATTTGCATGGGAGTTTTGCCACAGTGTTAATCCCAGTGGCTGGAATCTACTGATTCCTGCTGCTAGGTTTGACAGCTTTGAGCAGATAGTTGCAGCCATTGAGCCTGTACACTGCAATGACAGGCTGTCGGCGTCTGCAGCTATTCGCGCCTGTTCATGCAGCCAGTGATTACCTGTGGTAACTGTGTCTTGGGCCACTCAGTTGGTCCAAATGAACTATTTAAAGTTCACTAAAAGCTGAAGTTAGGCTCTAAAGGGATAACATGTGGAAACGTGCTTGTATTCCATGTACTTAATATGCTTTTTTTAATGTTTTTTTTATTTTGCATTGCTATACACTTTTAAATACAAAGTTAGCCATAGTGAGTTAAATTGTGATTTTACTAATGTGATTGACAAACAAAGGAATTGTAAATTTATTACATGATCTATGTTTATTATTATTTTAGGCAATCAGTCATTGAAGCATAAATTTTGATGACATATAATTCATTTGCTTTTCTATGAAGCAGTATATCAATCTAATGTATCAGAGAAGAAAGTACACATATACCCTAAGGAGCTACATAGTTTAAAACATATTAGAATTTCTTGTGCACAAGACTGAATACTGCTATGATTAAAGCAGAATTGATAACAGACTGTTTACTGATAGAACCGTTTCACATTCATTTGTAACAACAAATGCTGGTGACAACTGGCTGCAGACATGGAATAGCACAAAGGGAGTCAATCCAACAAAATGAAGAGACAAACGCAAACATATAATCCAATAATATTTATTTTGCAAATATTATAATTTGGCCACAGTGTTTATTCAATGGATAACCTTAATAAAATATCTCAAACAACCTTTAACTGAAATGAAGCCATTCTGGCTATTAACCCCATAGCAGTAAATCAAGAAACAGTGTCCATCCAGACTATCCTGGATGACTAATCCCCCACTGAAAAACACCATGACGATATTAAACAAACATTAATATAGGAGGGTGGGCGGGGGCCGTGGTCTGGTCCTCTTCTTCACGCAGCGACTGACCCTGCAGCTGCTGGCTGGCCTTTAATCGGCTCCCACTCAAGCCCGCCAATTCTGTCCAATCCTGTACCTGTTGCCAAGCAGAAGAGGCCGGTGCTGTAGTAAGTAGCAACCTTTGGATAGAAATCGGGGCAGGAGTAGAAACACCTGACCCTTTTGAACTATCCCATGGGGTCCCACTGACCGTTAGGGGCCCATACTTTAGTGGATGATAGGTATAGGTACACCAAGGAATACAGGTAGCCATTAGGTGCATTGCATGGCGCACAAAAACAGAAACTTAAAGCTAAACTCTCTCATCTCAATCAGCATTAAACTTGTATTAATCTTTGCTGCCAGCTTTAGTTGTTTCTGGCCTAGGCCTAGGCCAAAATTATGTCATACATCCCAGGAGGCCTCATGGGCTTTTTTTTTCCTTTCATCAGAAGGTGGCGAGGAGGGGCTTCCTCAGCTAAGCCAACGAGTAAATGCAACATGAATCATCTGCCCTTACTCAAGATGGCCAAGTCTAGAAATGCGTTTTTGGTGCTCAGATAGAGTTTAGTTCTTTTTTATCAAATGTAATAATATATAATGAAGCAGCAATACAGCTTGAAATGCTATGATATTTTACAAATGAAGAACCTAGGTAATGAACAATACCAATGAGCATATACTGTAAACAGCACAATGTTTTGGATACCATAGGGGATAGTTAGAGCGTGTGTTAGATTTTTACCGCCACCTGTGTTCCTATTGGTGGAGAATTCCCCTTCGCTTCTATCAGGACAGGACATAAGTAGAAATCTCTTCACAAAATCACCTTATAAGAGTGGGGAGGGGTTAGACCTTCTGAAAGTGATCTATCAATGGCTTAAAGAGGAACTACAGTCTGCTCACATAATTTGTAATAAAAACATCTTTGCCATTCTGAAGCTTCCCTCTAACCACTTTGCATATTATTTTATGTATACTGTGATTCTGTACTTGCCAAATATGCTGCAGAAATCTCCATCCAACTAAGTCTGGCTGCATCCATTTTAACCGTGGGCAGCTGAAGCTGCTGCCAGTTCACTTCCTGGATTTACACAGAAGCACACCCCCAGCTCTGCAGCCCTGCAGCTCTCATTGGCCCTCTTATGACTCATTCCTGGCAAAATCTCACGAGAGTGGGAGAGAGAGAGCTGTGCATGATGTCATAAGCCTAGGCTAATGACCAGACAAGAAACAGGAAGTGGGCTGTATTAGGTATTTACTAGCAGAAAAAAATATTTTATTATCCAAAGTTAAAACAACAAGGGCAAAAGATTTAATAGATGGAAAGATAAAAATATGACTGAAGGTCCGCTTTAAGTACTCTCTTTGCTGGAGACCACTGCACCCCCCACCCCCCATTTCTTCTAAGGGCATAACAGGAACAGTAAAGGAGAGAAACATCTCTACACAGACTGATTCCATACACTTAACAGAAATTTGAATTTTTTTATAACCTATCCAAAACTAAAAACAAAAGAAATAAAAATTGGGCTGAAGGCTTTAAGATATTGCTATGTATAGATCTACCATAATTTAAATGCAATTAACATGTTTCTGTTTACTAGTTTTAAAAAACGACATACTGTACATGTGTTAGCTTTAAATAGTATGAAAATGCGTACATGTAAACAGGTCAGTTTTACAAATACATAGGCATAAACATAATTGCGGAACTGGCCTTAAACCTAATTTGCATTGGCATGAAAGCTGTACTAAAGCTAATGTAACCAGTACAGGTGAATAAAGGTTAGGTTGCCCATGGAGTAATCTTTTTAATGTAATAATGTTGTGCACTGTTATGCTGAAATGAAATGACATTACTGAGACGCACACAGAACTTTGTGCATCATTCATTATCTTTATAATTATCATAATGAATAGACTTTGTTATATAAGAGGGAATTATAATAGCTGACATTTTATGTAACATGCCTTCCCAGATTGTTAATCATAATTAGAACTATACTCAGAGATTTAAGTGAAAGCTGAGGTCTGGTTCATGTTTCAACTTGAATTATGTTGCAGACACTGAACCTGAAAATAGTAATTTCTGCTAACATTGTGGGAAGTCTGCAGTCTACCTAAATGTATTAAAAGTGACAAGAAAAGGGTGTTTATGTAGAGTGCTAAAAAGTTTCTTGTTGCTCTATGTATTGTGCAAAAAAACTGCTATTACACATTTGTATTTCAAATAATTACAGTATAGGAGTAAGGGACATGTCACTAAAACATTTACTAAAGGTATCAGGAAAAGTGCAGTGTGTGCTAAATAGAATTCAGTGTACCAATGTGTTTACTTATCTGTACTGAAAAAAGAATGTTATATCAAAATGGACAATAAATAATTAGGCCGAGTAACTATTTATCTTAGAGCTCCTATTAGCTTTTCTCCGTCACATCAATGGATCTTAGTCCTGCTCCCCTTATTCTTCTCTAGCTGAGAAAGTATCCTGCTGCCTGCATATCCCAGCTACAATAACTAAATCTTGGGACAGCAGCATGTTATAAGCCAAAAATGATTTAATACCTTATAAATAAACCTTATTGTTATAACCAAAAACAGAATCTTTCACTTACTTAGATAACTATACCTTAAAGTGAAAGTTCAATTAAACATAAACAATACTTACATCTGCTGCCACCCCCATTCTAAGCCTTTTCCATCTACCTTGTAAAGGAAAGATCTATATAGTTACCTATGCAGAGGGTGCTCTGGTCTGGTCACATGATAGGGTCCCAGCGCTATTTCAGTGAAGAGGAAAGGTCGCCAACAGTGGTTGTAGAGCCTGGACAATGACGTCACCCGTAGGCTTACTAGGGGGCACCCATTGCTGTCTTTCCACCTCTACATTTAAACCACCACTGGGACCAGATCATATGCCCTCAGAATAGATAAGTATACACATCTTTCCTTTCACAGGGTAGATAGAATAGGCTTACAATGGGGGTAGGAGTAGATTTAAGTATAGTTAGTGTTTGACTGAACTTCTGCTTTGCTTCTGCTAAGTGTATACCCTAGTAATGTGTAAGTTTAAGACTAACAGGTATTTATTACTGGGTTCAGTTTGCTGTTGATTTAGATGTATGCTTTGGGTCGTTGTCATGCTGAAAGATGACGTTCTTCTTCATGTTCAGCTTTCTAGCAGAAGCCTGAAGGTTTTGTGCCAATATTGACTGGTATTTGGAACTGTTCATAATTCCCTCTACCTTGATTAATGCCCCTGATCCAGCTGAAGAAAAACAGCCCTAAAGCATGATGCTGCCACCACCATGCTTCACTGTGGGTATGGTGTTCTTTTGGTGATGTGCAGTGTTGTTTTTGCGCCAAACATTTCTTTTGGAATTATGGCCAAAAAGTTCAACCTTGGTTCGTCAGACCACAACAAATTTGCAAATTTTGCTTTTGGGAGACGTCATATGTGTTTTTGCAAAATGTAGCCAGGCTTGGATACTTTTCTTTCTAAGAAAAGGCTTCTGTCTTGCCACTCCCTCCATAGCCCAGACTTATGAAGAATACGGGAGATTGTTGTCACATATACCACACAGCCAGTACTTGCCAGATATTCCTGCATCTCCTTTAATGTTTCTGCAGGGCTCTTGGCAGCCTCCCTGACCAGTTTTCTTCTCATCTTTTCATCAATTTTGGAGGGACGTCCAGTTTTGGATAATGTCACTGTTGTGCAATATTTTCTCCACGTGATGATGACTGTCTTCACTGTATTGCATGGTATATCAAATGCCTTGGAAATTGTTTTGTACCCTTCTCCTGACTGATAACTTTTAACATTGAGATCCCTCTGATACTTTGGAAGCTCTCTGCTTTGCTGTAGGATGCAAAAATGTCAGGAAAGACCTTGTCACGTACCCGATGGTGGAGTCTGACTTATGCAGTGGGCAACCTCTCTTATGGCCCTGGTTCCAGAACCCCTGGTAGAGCAAACGGGGAGTTCTAGAGCACAGGGGGGCACGAGGGCTGGATTGGATACAGATGTCGTCCAGAGGTTCGTGCAAGACTGTAGAGTAGTTCGCCAACAGGCAGGCAACTAAAGTACAAAGGGGTCAGGCAGAAGGATGGTCGTAGGCAAGCTGGGGTAATGTAGGCAGAGTTCGAGCAGGTATAAGTCAAGCCAGGTCACAGGTAAACAGGAAGTCTTCAGAACAGATCACTGCGGAACACTGAAATGCTGTAGAACGGAGAGCACTGGTTGCTGGGTGCTGTCCGCTTAAATGGGCCATTTGGTGCCAATGCCGGTGCATACGTGCGCGCACACGTGCACAGGCATGTGCACAGGTGCGCCAACATGCACAGGCATGCGCACATGCGCACAGGCGGCGCACACAGGCTTCTGGACCCGAGTAGCAGCGGTAACAGTTGCTTCCTGACATTGCTCCCCCCCAAAGGGCAGCCTCCGGGTGCCCAAACAGGCTCTTAGCTGTGGGTGTCTTCTCCAAAAGGACTCAACAAGTTCCTCAGCATGAATGACCAAAAACTGGATGGACCCACCCCTTTTCCTGCAATCAAGGCTTCTACTTCAAATTCTTCCTCACCATCCACAAGAATTGGCTCAGGTGGGGCCGACTTCCGACCGTGGAAGGGTTCTTGAGTTACAGGTTTCAACAAGGAGACACGGAATACTGGATGGACCCGCAGGGAAGGATGAAGGTCCAGCTCGTAAGCCCTCTTGTTGCACTCCTGCATCTGAGACAGGGTTTACTGTAGAAGTTTGTTATTCCTTGTCATGAATTCGGCAGTCTTCTGTAAGGCATGTACAATACTTTCAGGGGCTAGGTTGGGTATGAACGTGGGATGATAACCCAGATTCGCCCAGAATGGGGACTGCTTGGTGGCTGAATGTATGGTGTTATTGTAGGCGAATTCAGCCATAGGCAGTAGCGAGACCCAATCATCTTGAGCAAGGGAGGAGTAGCAGCGCATATGTTGTTCCAAGGTCTGGTTAGTCCTTTTGGTCTGGCCATTTGTCTGGGGATGATAGGCAGAAAAGAATGCCAGTTCGAACTTCAATGTAGAACACAAGGCTTTTCAGAGCCGGGAGGTGAACTGCACCCCGCAATCTGAGACAATGTTAACAGGGAGCCCGTGAAGTCGGACCACTTCTTTGATAAATGTCTCTGCGGTCTCGGCTGCGGTAGGGGTGCCTTTCATCGGGATGAAGTGGGCAATTTTAGTAAGAAGATCCACAATGACAAAGATGGAGTTAAATCCTCCAGATGGGGGTAACTCCACTATAAAGTCCATCGATATGTGGGACCACGGGCGTTCAGGAATGGGGAGCGGGTTCAATAGACCCTACGCTTTAGCCCGGCTGGTCTTGTGTTGGGCACAGACCGAACAGGCGCTGACATACTTTAGACAGTCCTCGTCAGCGGAAGGCCAACAAAAGGAGCGCAACAGCAGCTCCGCAGTCTTGCAACCTCCAAAGTGCCCTGCCAACTGGTGGTCATGGCAAAGTTCCAAGACTGTTAGGCGTTGCTCTTCTGGAATGTAGACCCTGTTTTGGAACCACCACAGCCCATCCTTCATTACCAGCCTGGGGTCATGAGGCATGGGTGGTCCTGCCAGGGATCGTTTAATCTGAGACAGCAGATCTTCCTGAGTTAACAAGAAGCTCAGGGAAGGGAGGATAGTATCCGGTGGAGTGGAGACTCCTGGTTCACTGAACATTCTGGATAGATCATCCAGTTATCTTCGACCCAGGCCTGTATGTAATGTGCAGCTGGAAGCGGGAGAAGTATAGAGCCCATTGTGCCTGGCGTGGCGTCAACCTTTTAGCTGTGCGCAGGTACTCTAGGTTTTTATGGTCGGTGAAGACCATGACATGATGTAGAGCTCCTTCCTGCTAATACCGCCATTCTTCCAAGGTGGACTTGATTGCCAGAAGTTCTCGGTAAGCTTACGGGAGAAAAAGGTGATGGGGTGTAGAGAGACCTTTGGACCTCATCTCTGGGAGAGGACTGCTCTCACTGCAGTTTCTGAAGCATCCAGGATGTCAAATCCGGGTGCTTTAGGACAGTTGCGGGGGTAAATAGTTCCTTGAGCTTTAGAAAGGCCATTTGGGCCTCAGGGGACCAGTGGAAGCAGGAGCCCTGTTTAGTGAGCTGGGTAATGGGTGAGATGACAGCAGAAAAGCCCTTGATAAACTTACTGTAAAAAGTGGCAAAGCCTACTAACCGTTGGACCCCTTTCCTGTCAACTGGAGCTGGCCAATCCAAAATGGCGGAGACCTTCTGTGGGTCCATGGTGACTTCGGTGACTGAAATGCTAAGGCCCAGAAACGGGATGCTTGAGCGCTCAAATGCACATTTTTCAGCCTTAGCATAGAGTCCATGCTGACGTAGACGCACCTGACGTGACTGCGGTGTTCTTCCAGGGAGGCAGAGAAGATGAGGATATCATCAAGGTAGATGATGACGAATTGATCCAGGTAATCACGGAACACATCATTCACCAAGTGCTGGAAGGTGGCTGGAGCATTACAGAGCCCCAAGGGCATCACTAGATATTGGTAGTGACCGAAGCATGTCCGGAAAGCCGTCTTCCATTTGTCACACTCTCGGATGCAAATGAGGTTATATGCCCCGCAGAGATCCAGCTTGGTGAACACAGTAGCTGCTCCAAATCTTTGAAATAGTTTGGGGACCAATGGTAAAGGATAACGGTTTTTGACTGTAATCTTATTAAGATCCCTATAATCTATGCAGGGTCTGAGAGAGTGGTGCTTCTTCTCCACAAAGAATATTCCAGCCCCTGCAGGTAATGTGGAGGGCTGAATGAATCCTTTTTTAAGGTTTTCATCAAGATAGGCCTTGAGGGCTTTCAGCTCCAACTCAGAGAGCAGGTAGATCCTGCCAAAAGGTACTTCTGCCCCAGGTAACAATTCTATCGGGTAGTCGTAAAACCTGTGAAGTGGGAGTTCATCTGCCCCTTTCTTGCTGAACACATCCAGGAACTCGTGGTAGATGGATGGAACAGAGATGCGGGTCTCCGGATCAGAGTCAGAGTTCACGCAGAGCACGGAAGGAGGGTATTCAGGAGCCGGCGGTAGGCAGTTGTGTTGGCAATAAGAGGAAGAAAACTGAACCTCTCCAGTGTACCAATCAACAGTGGGGCAGTGTGCCCGGAGCCAAGGCAGACCCAGAATGACTGGGAAGAGAGGGGATTCAATGGCGTCCAACAACAGGTGTTCTAAGTGGCCACTCATTGTTCGGGCAAGAAGAGGGACAGTTTCATGAGTGACTGCTCCCGATTTAATGGTGGACCCATCAGCTAAGCGGATGACCATCCGATGGGTCTTAGGTTTGAGGGGAATCTGATGTTGGGATGCAAAGGCCAGGTCAACAAAGCAGCTGCAGGCTTCAGAGTCCAAGATGGCTGGGACTCGGATACTCCCACTGGGGAGCTGTAGATGAAAGAGAAGGACAAGGTGGGTAGAGGAGTTGGGTAAGGATAAGAGTCCCCTTGTGGTACTGTGGGGACCCTTACCATGCTTGACTGGACAGGACCTGACAAGATGTCTGGGGCCTCCACAGTAGAGGCAGAGATTGTGAGTCAGGCATTTGTGTCTCTCTTCAGGAGAGAGTGAGGGACGTAAGGGTCCGGGTTCCGGTAGGGTGTGTGAGGCTGGTCCCGGGTAGCTGGGTACCCCAGGTGCAAGCCAGGCAGGTTGTGCAGATCCTGCAGCTCCTTCAGCTTTACGTTCCTGCAGAGGTTGGTCAACCTGGGTTGTTCGTAGGCTTTGCCACATACCCAGGTTGATCAGGGTATCCAGAGTCCGGGGAACACCCACACGGGCCAGCTCGTATTTGAGCGGCTCTGAGAGTCCCAGCCTAAACTGATGACAGAGCTCCGCATCATTCCAGGCCGTGTCTGTGCTCCAGCGCCGGAGCTCCGCTATGTAATCTTCTGCCGTACGGCGGCCTTGCTGTAGCGTGTGGAGAGCGGTCTCTGCATTGGCAGCCTGGTGGGGGTTCTCGTAAAGCTGGGCCATAGACTGAAAGAAGAGAATGAGGTTGGTAGTTTTGGAGGCCTTCTGTTCCAGAAGCCGGTGGGCCCAGGCTTGGGGTTTGTCTAGTAGAAGCAAGATAACCAACCCCACCTTGGTGGCTTCCAGAGAGAAGGTGTGGGGTTGCAGGAAGAAATATAACTCGGATGCATTGCGAAAGACCCGAAACTTCAGACATCCCCCGTGAACCGCTCGGGCAAGGGTACCTCAGGTTCCATAGGCAAGGTGACAATGGTGGGGGCTGCCAGTTGGCTGCCACTGCATGGAGCTGGCAAGGAGAGTTCCAGGACCCTGTTTTCCAACTGGGTGTACTCTACTTGTAAGTCCTTCACCGCTTGGGTGAGCCCTGCTAGGTGCACACTTAGATCATCCATTGGAGAGAGCCCCTGTGCAGACTCGGAATGGCTGTCCGATGCTGTCACGTACCTGATGGTGGAGTCTGACTTATGCAGTGGGCAATCTCTCTTACGGCCCTTGTTCCAGAACCCCTGGTAGAGCAGACAGGGAGTTCTAGAGCGCAGGGGGGCATGAGGGCTGGATCGGACACAGATGGTGATGAGATGTCGTCCATCTCATCACCATCTCTGAAGAGTAGTAAGACAAGCCGAGTCAGTAACATGCGGGCAAAGTGGTGCAGGAGGAGCAGGGAGTCGGGTGGTCGGGTGCAAGCAGGTTCAGCAACAGGCAGGCAACTGAAGTACAAAAGGGTCAGGCAGAAGGATGGTCGTAGGCAAGCTGGGGGTCAGTGCAGACAGAGTTCGAGCAGGTATAAGCCAAGCCGAGTCACAGGTAAACAAAGTCTTCAGAACAGATCACTGCGGAACACGGAAATGCTGTAGAATGGACAGCACTGGTTGCTGGGTGCTGTCCGCTTAAATGGGCCGTTTGGCGCCAATGCCGGCGCATACGTGCGCGGGCATGCGCACAGGTGCGCACACACTAATAGTGCAGCATGCTTAAAACCTGTGAATCAATGTTGTGCCGCTTCGTAAGTACAAATACCTTAATCTGTCCAAAATGCTAAATCTTCTTCCACAGTGTATACACCCTTGTGTAGCCACCACCAAAATATAGGCCCGGGCATTTTAGACTGGGCAGCCCGATCGGGGGGGCGTAAGACAATCGTTCGCATAGGTGGTCGGTGACAGGATGTTCTGAGAAACATCCAAGTCAAGCTAAGAGACATCCCCATATAGCAAAGGAGAGACATCCCCAGTCCAGCAAAGAGACACCCGCAGTCCAGCAGAGAGACAGCCTCAGAGCAGCAAAGAGACAGCCTCAGACCTGCAAAGAGACAGCCTCAGACATGCAAAGGGACAGCCTCAGACCTGCAAAGAGACAGCCTTAGACCTGCAAATAGACAGCCTCAACCTGCAAAGAGACAGCCCCATTACCAGCAAAGAGACAGCCCCAGATCTGCAAAGAGACAGCTCCAAGCCTGCAAAGAGACAGTCTTAACCCGCAAAGAGACAGCCTCATTACCAGCAAAGAGACAGCCTCATTACCAGCAAAGAGACAGCCTCAGACTTGCAAAGAGACAGCCCCATTACCAGCAAACAGACAGCCTTAGACCTGCAAAGAGACAGCCTCAGACCTGCAAAGAGACAGCCTTGTTACCAGAAAAGAGACAGCCCCATTACCAGCAAAAAGACAGCCCCATTACCAGCAAAGAGACAGCCCCATTACCTGCAAAGAGACAGCCCCATTACCAGCAAAGAGACAGCCCCATTACCAGAAAAGAGACAGCTCCAGACCTGCAAAGAGACAGCCTCAGACCTGCAAAGAGACAGCCCCAGACCTGCAAAGAGAAAGCCCAGACCTGCAAAGAGACAGCCTCAGACCTGCAAAGAGACAGCATCGGACCTGCAAAGAGACAGCATCAGACCTACAAAGAGACAGCCTCATTACCAGAAAAGAGATAGCCCCATTACCTGCAAAAAGACAGCCCCATTACCAGCAAAGAGACAGCCCCATTACCTGCAAAGAGACAGCCCCAGGCCTGCAAAGAGACAGCCCCATTACCAGCAAAAAGACAGCCCCATTACCAGCAAAGAGACAGCCCCAGACCTGCAAAGAGACAGTCCCAGACCTGCAAAGAGACAGCCCCAGACCTGCAAAGAGAAAGTACAGACCTGCAAAGAGACAGCCCCAGACCTGCAAAGAGACAGCCTTAACCTGCAAAGAGAACCTTAGACCTGCAAAGAGACAGCCTCAGACCTGCAAAGAGACATCTTTATTACCAGAAAAGAGACAGCCACAGACCTGCAAAGAGACAGCCTCATTACCTGAAAAGAGACAGCCTCAGACCTGCAAAGAGACAGACTCATTACCAGAAAAGAGACAGCCCCATTACCAGCAAAGAGACAGCCCGATTACCTGCAAAGAGACAGCCTCATTACCTGCAAAGAGACAGCCCCATTACCTGCAAAGAGACAGCCCCAGACCTGCAAAGAGACACCCTTATTACCAGCAAAGAGATAGCAAAGAGGCAGCCCCATTACCAGCTGTCCAGACCTGCAAAGAGACAGCCTTAACCTGCAAAGAGACAGCCTCAGCCAAGAGTCTCTCACACTGGCTGATGGCTGCTGTGCCATCTCTTTACCGTTTAGCATAATATAATATAATAATAGGCAGGCACTTAGGCATGCTGGTGAGATGTGCACTGGCAATGGCATTGGCATGGCATCACATCACTTACTTTTCTGCAGTTCTCCTCGTGTGTGTCTGTGGCTGGTGAGACTACTCCCCCTTCCTTCATGGCCACCTATCCTGGACTCCTGGCTGCTCCCCTTAATTTCCGGCCGCTCCCCTCAGCTGAACAGTCGGCCGGACAGCCGCGGTGAGGCTGTGTCACTGGTGCCGGCTGACGGAGCAGCCCAGCTGCCTTGGCTGACGACGCTCACCGATGGGGACCAGAAAGGGTACCCGGCAGGCGGCAACAATGGATGGGGTGCGGGCAGCCAAAATGACATGCGAACCGGCGGCCTCGGCCCACCGGGCATTATGCCCGGTGTGCCCTATGGGCAGCCGGCCCTGCATCAACTTTTGTCCAGCCTCTGAAGGATCATACACACTTTGACATATACCACCTACCTAAACATAGTTGCTGACCAAGTACACCACTTCATGGAAAAAGCATTGCCTGATGGCAGTGGCCTCTTTCCGCAGGATAATACACTCTCCCACACTGCAAAATGATTCAAGTACGGTTTGAAGAACAAACCTGTTTTGGCAACAAAACTCCATATTAGGTGGGTGCTCATAAAGTTATGGCTGATCAGTGCACAAAAGTCATACATGCTCATCCATTCTTGGCAATATGTTATAAAAAGACTACAGATGCGCTTCACTTTTCAAGCCTATAGACTCAATTAGCCACTTCTTTTATATTATAATATTTTATAGCATAATTTTTACATTTAACAAATTTTTACATTTGTTTTGTAAATTCATGGTCTCATTGTAGTGATACTCCCCCATAACTGAATTTAGTTTATAGCTGACAGTCACTTTATAATTACTTTCAATATGGCTCTGACTGGAATAGTTATACAGCCTTTTCTTAGTACAGTAAAACCTTGGATTCCGAGCATAATTCATGTTTGTAATCCAAAACACTTGTATATCAAAGTGAGTTTCTCCATAAGAAATAATGAAAACTCAGATGATTTATTCCACAACCATTTATTCAGAAGTCCTTCAGTTTATAGTCCATAGAAAAAGATTATAGCAATGTGACTAGGTTGTGTATCCATAAAATGTCCATTCACAAATGGCAGCCTCCACAAGGGGATTAGAAGCAAAATCCAGCAGTAGCTACAGAGTATAAAAGAGAAGAGAGGAGCCTCTAAGTGTAGCAATATGGTTACATTTAATGAAGGTACAACATTTAGCAACTCACATGGTTGATGATTAAAACAGGCACATCTAAGTATGCAGGCTGTCCACATAGACCCTCCTCCACACCGCCAGCTCTCACTGCTGTCAGGCTGCAATCATGACCGGGAAGATTACCCTGCAGTAGAGCAATAAAAAAGTGAGCCTTGAAGCGCTTGTGGAGCTCAGTGTGGAAGGGATGACATTGATGGTTGTGCGGAGGACGGTCGATGTGACGGTCCCAAACCAAGGTTTTACTGTATTAGGATATTTATTAGAATGAGTGAATATGTGCAGTAGTATGCTTTATTGTTGACAGGCAGATTTCGTTCTAGGAATGTTTGCTATTGCATAAGACTTAATGAGCTGACAGGTAATCTAGACATAGATATCTAGAAAAAGATAACACTCACCACTTATTCTAGTATACTCAATTATTTGATTTTAAACTAGAGGTTTTTTTAAAGACGAAGTAAACCCAGATGGGGTTTACTTCCTCTACATACACCTGTAAATTAGAAGCATAATGGGTCGCATAGTAACCCATTATGTGCCACTTACCTGCAAACGAGTCCAGCGCTGTCCCCTGTGCTGGCGGCGTTCATCTTCAGCCCCTCTTCCTTCTGGGGCCGCGACTCTGGCTCTGTGACTGGCCGGAGTCGCATAACGTCACTCCCACGCATGCGCGCGGGAGCCGCCAGTCACAGCACAGTGTCAGTGGAGAAACGGCATGGTGGCCGTTTCTGCACTGCGCATGTGCCGAAATGATGTGAGCACATGCAGAACACTGCATATCTCCTGAACCGTGCAGGTTTGGGAGATATGCAGGGTACCAACAGGTAAGCCTTATTCTAGTCTTACCTGTAGGTTAAAGCGGTTGTCACAGGTTGACAGCCACTTTAAGCCCACTTAACAGTATAGAATTTTAAATACAAAAATAAGGTACTTCCTTGTCCACAATTTATTTGGTTCATTTGGTTAGTTCTGGTTCGGTTTATTTGGTTCATTTTAGAATGCACACTGGGATTCTGGCCAGCATTGCCTTTCTGGCATTTACATGTCCCTCTCCCTTCCGGGGCTCCGACTCCGGCTCTGTGACTGGCTGGAGTCGCGTAACGTCACCTTCACGCATGCGTGCGAGAGCCGCCAGTCACGGCACAGTGTCAGTGGAGAAACGGCACGGAGGCCGTTTCTCCACTGCGCATGTGTCGAAATGAAATCGGCACATGCAGAACACTGCATATCTCCTGAACCATGCAGGTTTGGGAGATATGCAGGGTACTTACAGGTAAGCCTTATTCTAGGCTTACCTGTAGGTACAAAGTGGTTGTCACAGGTTGACAACCACTTTAAGCCCACTTAACAGTATAGAATTTTAAATACAAAAATAAGGTACTTCCTTGTCCACAATTTATTTGGTTCATTTGGTTAGTTCTGGTTCGGTTTATTTGGTTCATTTTAGAATGCACGCTGGGATTCTGGCCAGCATTGCCTTTCTGGCATTTACATGTCCCTCTCCCTTCCGGGGCTCCGACTCCGGCTCTGTGACTGGCTGGAGTCGCGTAACGTCACCTTCACGCATGCGTGCGAGAGCCGCCAGTCACGGCACAGTGTCAGTGGAGAAACGGCACGGAGGCCGTTTCTCCACTGCGCATGTGTCGAAATGAAATCGGCACATGCAGAACACTGCATATCTCCTGAACCATGCAGGTTTGGGAGATATGCAGGGTACTTACAGGTAAGCCTTATTCTAGGCTTACCTGTAGGTACAAAGTGGTTGTCACAGGTTGACAACCACTTTAAGCCCACTTAACAGTATAGAATTTTAAATACAAAAATAAGGTACTCCCGTGTCCACAATTTATTTGGTTCATTTGGTTAGTTCTGGTTTGGTTTATTTGGTTCATTTTAGAATGCCAATACTGGAACTGTAGAACATATGTGTATCACAACACAATATATTGTCACAGGTTGCAGTAAATAGCAGTATGCACATTAACCACTTGCCAACCCCCACCGCATATTTACTGCGGAAGGTCGGCTGTATGGTGCAAAATCACGTACCTGTATGTCATTTTATGCAATAGCCACTGGGGGCTGCCGGAGGTGTGATTGGACACAGGGGATGCCAATCAGCGGGTCTGGCCACCCACGATTGTTCCTGGGAAAGGCGGAACGGCGATCTGCCTATGTAAACAAGGCAGATCGCCATTCTGACAGGGGAGGAGATGGACATCTTATGTTCCTGATAAGCATGAACACCGATCTCTGTCTTCACCCAGTCAGAGCAGACCCCCCCGCACAGTTAGCAAGCACCAACTAGGCACACAGTTAACCCTTTGATCATCCCTGATGTTAATCCCTTAGCTGCCAGTGTCATTAGTACAGTAACAGTGCATATTTTTAGCACTGATCACTGTAATAATGTCACTGGTTCACAAAAAAGTGTCAGTTAGGTGTCCAATTTGTCTGCCGCAATGTCGCAGTCCCGCTAAAAATCACAGATCACCGCCATTACTAGTAAAAATAAATAAATAAAAATGCCATAAAAAACATCCAATAGTTTGTAGATGCTATAGCTTTTGTGCAAAGCAATCAATATACGCTTATTGGGATTTTTTTTACCAAAAATATGTAGCAGAATACATATTGGCCTAAATTGATGAAGAAATTAGATTTTCACATTTTTATTGGATGTGTTTTATAGCAGAAACTAAAAAATAGTGTTTTATTTTTTTTCAAAATTGTTGCTTTTTTTTGTTTATAGCGTAAAAAATAAAAAACGCAGAGATGATCAAATACCACCAAAATGCAAAAAAAGACCAAAGGGAAAAAGGAATGGGACTTTAGAGGCTGTCACTGAGAATTCCCAAGCAGGATAGCACAACAGTGGATTATATAAAATCAATATTTATTACATTGCTTAGTAAAAAATCCATAACGTATGGAGACAATAAAATATGTAAAGAACATTGTGGTCGTTGCGTAGATAGGTGGGCCTAGTCCTCGGTCATCTTCAAGTAAGCAACCGATGTCAGGTTAGGGCCCCTTAATGAGAAGATGCTTAATCACACCAAAATCGCAACACGTTTCGCCACATGCTTCTTCAGGCAATCCTAGTAATTTATCAGGCAAAAAAAGCTCAATTAATATAGACCACAGTGAGTGGAATTACCACATCTATATGTATTCATATCTACATAGACAAATCTTTTGGTACCACTGTTTGCAATATCAAATGTAGAATCCCAGTCAATAAGGCTGGTATTGGTGTACAAAATTAAATACATTCACACATTGTATGTTGAACATATGATTCAGAGTTCAAGAGAAGCCAGAAAAAGTATAATGAATATACTGCTGTTTCCAAGATACATAGTCCCTATTCTCGCCGGTGTACAACCCCCACACATAGATACACATATAGAGGAGGCAATGGAAAGATACATACCGGTGGTCTTGTGCAGAGGCAGCCAAAACCTACCCATGGGGGGTCAGTATAACCGCCAAAGAGATGAGTCTGGGGAGAAAAAAAAGGGGGGGGATTGGATAAGTATGTCTTCATTCTCTCTATTTCTGTCTTCATTCTCTCTATTTCACATTTTCTCTACGACATGTTTCGGGGCATGCCCCTTTCTCAGATCCTCTCCTGAGCTCCTTCTTTCCTGATATTTCCTCCCATCGAGACCATGTGTTGATGGTCAAAAAGAGAAAATAATCAAGTTCATTGCACATATAAAAAAAAATACTGTATGTGAGCACCACAAACTGGAAACACTATTTAATTCGGTCAACATCCTTAATCAAGCAATCAATATATTTAATTATTTTCTGTGAGGGCTGGAGGTGAAGATTTAATTCTGGTTTATGATCAGGATTTTGTTTTTATAGTATGTTGGTATTGTGTTGGTTACTATTTGGGGTGGTGTTAGAGAAAGTGGTGTATTATTTGTATTTTGCAGTTTGATTGTCTGTTATATTAATCTGTGTTATTTATTCTATGTTGTATTTTAATTGTATGGATTTTTTATTTGTAGTGTAGGTTTAATTTTGCTTATGTGACGCTAATGGATGTTATTGGTAATTTGTTGTGTTTTTGCTTGATGTTAAGTGTATTGTTGTGATCTTGTGTTGTCTTTGTTAAGTGGGCCTGTGTCGTGATAATTTCCCAATTCTCCTTTGGGATTAATAAAGTATTCTGTATTAATTTTTACAATTCAGAGCAAATTCTGCCATATATCCATGTCTCCATGCTTTATTTTACTGAGAAATCGCTTTGAACCCCCCCCCCCCCCCCCAGCATTTACAGGTATGATCTTCTTGAGTAAAGGCAGATGATTCATGTAGCATCTAGTTCCTGGAATACATCTGCCCATACTTCAAGCGTGCAAGCAGGAGGGTTTGCTCATTGATTTGATGCACCTGCTCTGATGATGGTAATGGTGTTTATGGTTTGGAAGGAATATTGGGATGTTTTGTTCCAATACTTTGGATTGAAGCCATAGAGGAGTCTTACTCACATGCTGTTTTTGACCACCCATAATAGGTGTGTCAACGCTAGAGGGTAAGCGTACATCTAATCCTGTGGTGGTGGTTGCATTACACTTAGTTTGCTACATGCCCATGGTGCTAGTTATATGAAGACATCCAATAGAGTTATTTATGCTTCATCAATTACTATGCTTCATTATTTTATATGGACTCAGATATGGACTTTTGATTAATATTTCACCTGTATATATGTTTACCAATTTCATACTTTGGGGTTGATTTACTAAAGCTTGAAAGTGCAAAATTTGGTGCAGCTCCACACAGAAACCAGTTTCAAGGTTTCAAGCTGAGGTTAGAAACTGATTGGCTAGCATGCACAGCTGCACCATTTTTTGCACTCTCTAGCTTTATTAAATCAACCCCTTTGAGTCACTAATTTTTTCACTTTGCTGATTTAGCACAACGCTATTTTTTAAATTAAACATATTAGGTGCAATAATGAAAACCCAGGTTCAGCACTTCAAAAATACACGCATACACTGCCAAATCTGATTATGAAAGATTTGCAAACAAGGACTCTTAATAGCAATGTCTTTGTGATGCAATCGGGGTAACGTGGCTGCATAGCATAGTCTCCATAAGACTTTATAACAACAGTGAGTCTAGTTGAACACAGCTACTTGTTATTATTCTCATAAAAGTCTTCTCTCTCAGCAAAGTTCAGGGTAGCTCTAGTAACACTGGAGGATCCAAGGCCCAAGAACAAAGGGCCACCCTTTTGGAACTTTACTACTGTGGTAGTGGTGGCTGGGTCTTCTGGAGAAGACGCATGCTATTAGGCCTTTCACATGTCAGTTTTGATAGTGTGGAGTCTCTCACCTGGCTACAGATCACTTACCCAGCTGCCTTTGCCACATCAGGCTTGGCTCTGTGAGCAGTTGAGGGAGAGAAATTGAAGAATTCATATAATCTGTGTGTGTCCAGGACCCCAGGAAGTTGTGGAAAATGTTAAAGTGGCCTGTTCCTACATCTGAACAAACAGTGAGTAAATGGCCAGTCTGCTACACTACAATGAAATGCACTATATAACTACCAAAATTCTTGTATGTGTAGCACCTTCCTAGCATAGGATGCTAGGCAAGTTTAGTTTTTCACTCCTCCTGTAGTCAAGTGAACAGTGAATTTTTTTCTGGTCCGTTCAGAGTTTCATAGACTGGAAGTTTAATTGCTTCACCCTGCCTCTGAAAGAAGCTTCCCGAGCATGGGGAGGGAAATTCAAATGACTGGCCTTTATTGTTTATTGTTGCCTGGCAAATCCCTGGAGAGGAGTGTCCATAAGATGGCGGGGAAGTGATAAATAGTCTGAAGCCCTGGAGAGATTGTTCTCTCTCCTCAGGAAGTTTCCAAGCCTTAGGGGGCCTGCTGCCCCTCTGAGGTAGGTTATGGACTGTGAAGCTGTTCTTTAGGCCTCAGCAGTGTCAGGGCTGAGGGCCTGGAGTGATCTTTTAAAGATCTGGCTTTGGGACTTCACCACAAGGGATTGAGTCTGGAGAAGGACTGCCTCCTTCACTGGACCGTGTTTGCAGGAAGCTGGAAGGTGTGTAGCTGTCCTGGAAACTTGTGAGTAATGACCAGGGACTGATTTCTGGTGACTGTGTGTTGCTTTTGGGATATAAGTGCCAGAGTAGCTTGGACTGAGACTGCTCTCACAGGGTCTCAAAGTACTAGCCATTCCTCTGTCTTCAGAAAAATCCTGGAGTGTGAGCCTAATGAAGAGTGTCCTCCTGTTTATTGTACTCCGTTTTGGATCCCATGGTCCAACCACTTTCCTATTTAAAGCTCTTCAAGTAATACATGTCAAAAAGACATCCCCTAGACTGAGATATTGGAGCCAGAGTGTAACTGGGGACACGGCAGAAGTGTGTTCTTTGCCTACATACTTTCTGCTAAAAAAAGTACTCCTCATTTGCAACTTGAAAGTTGGTGGGTATGCCAAAGCTGGGTCTCTAAAATCATCAGGCCTTGATGTACAATAAAATATTTAAACATTTTAAACTTTATAACACTCTGACAGAATGCCCTGGGATACAGCTTCAGTATGTTGCCTGACAAATAGCAATGTTTTCTAACCTGGTTAGCCAGGTGATCAGGGAGCTCCTGCTGGGATCAGCAGACTCATGCTGGTGACAATAGTAGCACTGATAAGTTTTAACCCAATTAAAATGAACTTTTCTGAACATTTTTCTGGACCAAAAATTTCAGCATAGAAAGAGAAAAATGAACATAGCATAGTGCATAGAGCCAGTGTTTTTACGTATGCGTAAATACACTGTTTTCTTAAATATATGTATGGCTTATTTTTTAATTACTTTTTAATTGTAAAAGGTTTACTGGACCTTAATTTCCCCGATTCACGTTAGTCATATAATTCCAACCTCTTTTTGCAGATGTATTACAAATTGCAGTTTCTTTTTTGGGCATATATTCTGCTGTTAAAATCAGCTCTATTTCAGGACTGCTAGTTTATGAGTGTGGTAAGTAATTAGGGGTGAGAAGGGACATGAGCCTGGCGGTTTGTGTCGATGTGAAAACTGCACTGCGCTCATTATACAGTGTTAGAACTGACTGAATGGATCCTCTCATATTTGTATTTCTTTAATATTTATTTAGCAGGGAAGAGCTTCTCCTGCTTCTTCTATCTGAACCATCTGACCAGTGAACAAATCATAATATACATTAGACAGCCTTGTCCATTTGTATCCAAGATGTTATTTTAGTTCACAGATTCAACTACCACAGAGATTCCCCTCTGAGATTCAGGCTAGCATCCATGGACAGGCAGTGATTTTTTTCCGTAGTCCAATAGTAACAATGAATCCTTTTTCTCCCTATTTATTTCCAGCATGTCTGCTTCTACTTGTTGGCATACTCATCCAGAAAGAAAACATACAGTAGCAAATCAACACATTCATCTGACTTCCAGTCAGTGGTCAGAGCTCCATGCTCAAGACAGGTTACTGCATCACGTTTCAGTGCGTTTTAAACCTGTTAGCCAAATATTTATTGGTGGCTGATCCTGTTTGTACAAAGACACTATAAAATGTGTAAAGATAAGATTAACAAAATATATACAGTATCTTTTTTAATTCACAATCTAAAAGTACCATAAAGCAGCTAAGGGAGATTTATTTGCAACATATAAAATCTTTTATGATTATATAAAAATAGAAGTATTTTTAGAAAGTATTTTTATGCATGCTGATCATTTAACATCTGTCAAAAAAAGTTACATGATTTTCATAGTTTTAGATTATTGTTGAAATTTATCTTCAAGTGAATATTTAACAGGCATTTATAATGTTCACCTTAACCAGGCATATTTAGAATGTTGCATCTGATGTTCTTATTTACTACCTGCAGCTTGCAGGTTGTGTATTAGTCTACTCTACAGCTCTTCAGCAAACTAACTTATATAGGCAGCAATTAATAGCCAAAATGACCTGTGTCGTTGTCAGGACATGGACTTGAACCTGGGACCTCAGCTGTGTCTAGCAATGGTTCTGCTTGCTGAGCCACCTGGAATACTGCGCAGTTCCCTGGACAATTCCTTGAATAATCCTGCCATGAATCTTATTTGCCTTGAACATTGAACTCTTTGCTCCTCCTATGAACTTCCTGATTTAAACCATGTCTCGCTTTTGTCTCTACTGCTGCTGTCCGTATCTTTGCTACTATTCGTTACCGACATTTGGCTTGCTCCTCGACTACGCTTCTGCTTAATCCCAACCTGCAACTATTTGTTACCAACCTTTGGCTTGTTCCTCGACCACGCTTCTGCTTGATCTCTATCTGCCATTTCTGCTACTGGACCCTGTCTTGCTCACCTCCTGGTGGGGCAATCCTGAGGACTGCGACCTGGTGCTAACACACAGCAAAATCCATCTCCACCACCAGGAGATCTGGTGAACACTGGTTAGTACTTAGATTCTGCACCTCAAGTGAGCCCATGACACCTGCCAGGACGACCTACCTATGTTCCTATCCTGCTAACAAGGAAAATTTGGTCCTGGGACTTTAAATGAGACATGCCACATACGAACAAAAGTACAAGCGTATAAAAATTATTATTTTATTCACATACTGTATAAAGATTGCAATAATGATAAACATAATCATTTGCAAAGATCTGGCCATCAAGGGTCCTGAGAAGAGCTGACATAACACAATATAAGTAGAATAAAATTATCATGAATATAAAAACACATAAGAATGATGTAAAAAAATATATACATGAGCAGATACATGATAACTGATGTAGAAGTCAGATGGTATACGCATTGATGTAACTCTATGCATTTCGTGGCTTATAGCCACTCGTCAGGAGTGCAATGCTATGAATTATCGTGGCTGTAAGTATAAATAAGATGAGTTAATCAGACTCATAAAGGAATACAAAATAAATACACCCATGGATAGGGAGAGTTTCTCCTACTTACATGTCAGCTCAAAAAAATTGGTCTAGCTTGAGAGGAAGAGAGGGGGGAGCCATATCAGGGTCTGACCCGGGGCTGAGGCAAGGATGATCCCGTCCCAACCAAGGGAAACAGCACAGGGTGGAAACCATGGTGAAATGAGTGATCCATACAAAGGAGGGAGACATGGAAGGACACATCAATCCCAGTCTATTCTAAAATTGTAAAAAATGGTCTCTCTTGAGAAGAGGAGATTAAGGGGGATATGATCAACATGTACAAGTATATAAGTGGTCCATATAGTGAACTTGGTGTGGAGTTATTTACTTTAAGGTCATCACAAAGCGGGGGAACAGGAAACACTACTGGAATTTCATTTATTGAGGTGTGGTTCAAGTGATATACCTGGTGAATATATGAACATGTACAACTAGTATAGGGGGAATTAGAGGAGAAGAGTTCTCTCTGGTAAAAAATGTTAAAATCTTATCTGACCCTAACTACACAGGAAGGTACAGAGGGAGGAAACATACCTAGTGAGTAAAGTGGTACCAAAGGTGGGACACGACAAAGGGAACCAACCCTGCCCTAGTAGGAACGGAGTCGGGGCCCAGTCTGGGACTATACCGAGGGGGGAGAGAAGGAGAGTTCGATCTGGTTAAAAAAACTCGACTGTACATTCATCCTCTTTGAGAGGGATAGGTACCCACATAAATAAAA
>BLSH010009219.1:162473-175189 GCA_018402905.1 Glandirana rugosa | reverse complement strand
TCC
Source organism: Glandirana rugosa (assembly GCA_018402905.1). NCBI lineage: Eukaryota > Metazoa > Chordata > Amphibia > Anura > Ranidae > Glandirana > Glandirana rugosa. Next base: position 175,186 of record BLSH010009219.1, on the reverse strand, counting down.
ATACAAAGGAGGGAGACATGGAAGGACACATCAATCCCAGTCTATTCTAAAATTGTAAAAAATGGTCTCTCTTGAGAAGAGGAGATTAAGGGGGATATGATCAACATGTACAAGTATATAAGTGGTCCATATAGTGAACTTGGTGTGGAGTTATTTACTTTAAGGTCATCACAAAGGACAAGGGGGCACTCTTTACGTCTAGAGGAAAAAAGATTTCATCTACAAATACGGAAAGGTTTCTTCACAGTAAGAGCTGTGAAAATGTGGAATAGACTCCCCCCAGAGGTGGTTTTGGCCAGCACGGTTGATTGCTTTAAAAAAGGCCTGGATTCTTTCCTTAATGTAAATAATATAACTGGGTACTAACCTCTTTAGGTAAAGTTGATCCAGGGTGAATCCGATTGCCTCTCGGGGAATCAGGAAGGAATTTTTTCCCTCGTTATAGCAAATTGGATCCATGCTTTGCTGGGGTTTTTTGCCTTCCTCTGGATCAACTGTGGGTGAAGGATTGTATATGGGATTATTTGGTTGTATGTGTGTGTGTGTGTGTGTATCTATATATGTATGTGTATATGTGTATATATATATGTATATACATTTTTTTTTCTTTTTTTTTTTGGTTGAACTGGATGGACTTGTGTCTTTTTTCAACCTGACTAACTATGTAACTATGTAACTATATAATAAATATGTATATACATACATATGCACACACACAAGTGGCACATGCACAAGTGTATAGGAGTAGGTATAGTAGGTAATGTCAGTTAGAGTAGCAGGAGAGTGTCCATGCTGACCACCAAGGATGGAGAACGGTGGATGAAAAAGGTAGAGAAAACCAATATCAAAAGGGAGAAATGTGAATGTAATGGAAAGAGAGATACCATAGGAAAGTGAATGGAGGAAAATAACTTGACAGTGCAAAACCAAAGTGAAGGAAAGGGAAGCCGTGAATAGGTTAGTGGGATCATTATACTACTGAGTGAACACTAACAGGTACTGATATAAACAATTGTATAGTACGGGGATATGTGAAGCCCAAAGATATAACTTACCAAGTAGTAATGGGTAAGGTGTGCAGAGAATGCTGCAAAGGTGTGAGACCTGAAGGTAGTGTGCTGGCTTGCCCTATCTATAAATACCCCAGGTGTGGGGTGTGTGCTAATCAGGTGTGTCGACCTGAAGGTAATGTGTTGGCTGGCCCTGTCTGGAAAATCCCCCAGGTGGAGGGCGGATCCCTGCCAACGTCATGCAAGACGCATTAGGGAGACAGGTATGGGAGACAGATCCCAAATGCAGTGCATTGTGATGGAGATCCGTCCACAGCCAACCACTCCCAGACGTCCGATGCAATAACTACCACCCAGGCATTGTGGCGTCATATTGCGTCATGAGCAGGGCGTGTGGGCATGACGCCGATGCATGGGAGGACATCCCCCGCCCGCCGCCCGGCCAGGGAGGAGGCGGGGAGGACCTGCCATGCATCACAGCCCCGGGAAAGACTCAGAAGGCTCACCCCTTCCCACTGGCTAGGTGAAAAATGAATGATGTAACAAATGCAAAGGATGAGTTGTGGTCAGAAAAAGACAATCTATATATGAGTATCAGTATGGAAATAGACAGAGCAATGTGGCTCGTCTATGGTGGTAGTGTGACAGATCACGGGAGACCAGGGGTGTCTTCCACCCAAATTTCAATGAGAAAGAAGAAATTGTGATCTGTCGCACCAGAAAGAGCATGCCTCCATCCCTAAATTTACATACAAACAAGGAAAATTTGGTCCTGGGACTTTAAATGAGACATGCCACATACGAACAAAAGTACAAGCGTATAAAAATTATTATTTTCTTCACATACTGTATAAAGATTGACATAATGATAAACATAATCATTTGCAAAGATCTGGCCATCAAGGGCCCTGAGAAGAGCTGATGGTTCCTGTGTGAGCTTCCACTGCTATAGCATCTGGTCTTCAAGCCTGACCCCATGATCGTGTCAGTCGTAGATAGCTCGGAATAACAGAAGATCAAATAACAACAGAAGAGCTGCACCAGATGTTGCACTCTCCTGTTTTAGCAAAGAAATCAACCCCAATGCCCCATGTCCTATTCTCCATTCTCATCTTCTGTACACAATGCTCCATGTCCTATTCTCCATACTTCCTCTTCTGTACACAACGACCCAATGTTTTACTCTCCATACTCCTCTTCTGTACACAATGCTCCATGTCCTATTCACCATACTCTTCTTCTGTACACGATGCCCTCTGTCCTATTCTCCACACACCTCTTCTGTACACAATGCCCCATGTCCTATTCTCCATACTCTTCTTTTGTACACCATGACCCATGTCTTATTCTCCATACTCCTCTTCTGTACACAATGTCCCATGTCCTATTCTCACACGCTTATTCTGTACACAATGCCCCGTGTCCTATTCTCCATACTTTTCTTCTGTACTTAATGCTCCATGTCCTATTCCCCATACTCCTCTTCTGTACACAGTGCTCCATGTCCTATTCTCCATACTCCTTGTCTGTACACAATGCTCTATGCCCTATTTTCTGTACCCCCATCTGTACACAATACTCCATGTCTTATTCTCCATCCATACTCTTCTTCTGTACACAATGCTCCATGCCCATTCTCCATGCTCCTCTTCTGTACACAATGCTCTGTGTCCTATTCGTCATACTCCTCTTTTGTACACAATGCTCCGTGTTCTATTTTCCATACCCTCTTCTGTACACAATGCTCCATGTCCTATTCTCCTCACTCCTCTGTTGTAAACAATTCTCCCTGTGCTATTCTTCACACTTCTCCCTTTTATGCAATGCTATGTATCCGGTTCTCCTCGCTCCTCTCCTGCACATACTGCCTGTCTTAGAGTGGACTTCCACCAAAAATGGAACTTCTGGTTCCTCCACCCCTCCAGTGCCACATTTGGCACCTATCGGGGGGAGGGGGAGTGGATACCTGCAAAAAGCAGGTATCCACTCCCACTTCTGGGGAAATATTGCCACAACCTTGATCGGCGATATATGCAATATCCAGCCCTTCACTATCCCCCTCACTGCCTTCTGGGAGACTCACAGGTCCCAGAAGATAGCAGGGACCATTCAGAAAGGATGCTGGTGCCTTGCACCCCAAGATGAATGGATCGGCTTCAGGTGCCGACATTGCGGGCTCCCAGGACAGGTAAGTGTCCTTATATTCAAAAGTCAGCAGCTACAGTATTTGTAGCTGCTGACTTTTAATTTTTTTTTCACCCAGGTGGAACTCCGCTTTAATACGCTTCACATTTCACAGTGACACTTCCAGTGCATTGCCAAATTGGTTTGTCTTTTTTTAATGAACAGTTATGTATACAGTGATGCATGTTAATACCCTTATATTTTTACATGGCAGCCCGCGTAGGAGATTAAAGCGGAGTTCTGTACAAAAGTGGAACATTCGCTCGTCGGATTCCTCCCCTCCTCCGGTGTCACATTTGACACCTTTTAGGGGGGAGGGGGAAGAGGATACCTGTCTTTGACAGGTGTCCTGTTCCCACATTTGGGAGCTTGGGCCGATTACGTCAGCAGCTCGGCTCCCTCCTCCTCCGCCACCGGGTCAGTGAGAAAGCACAGCGGCAGCTCGTGCATGCACAGTAGGGGCCCGGTCGGGAAGCTGAAAGGCTCCACTGCCGGGTTCTCTTACCCACAATGGACGCGGTTGCACCTGACCAGCAGATCCAAAGATCGGCGGTGGTGCTGACATCTCTGAACTCCAGGACAGGTAAGTGTCCTAATGGTAAAAGTCAGCAGCTACTGTAGGTGTATCTTTTAATTTTGAAAAGTATCTGACTGACAGGAACACTGTTTAGGAAAAACACAAACACTACTTTTTTATTTGTCAGCAAACAACAATAATAACCTCATTGTGGGTGTCTGATTTACTTACTATCCAGCAAGTAAATGTGTGAAGCCATGGTGCTTCCAGGCCGCTTCTGAGGGTGGCTGTAAAGGGCTAAAGTATGTTCTGGCAGCTTATTGTACCTTCAGTTATTGCCAATATTTGTTGTACCCACGTCATAAATTTCCTGTTTCCAGTGCTATGAGGAATGGCCATAGCCATAGCAGCAGAGATGCACATTGGTGGATGCAAGTTGCACACAGTTTCATCTCTGTGCATAGCTCCCAACTGTCCCTCGTTTTCAGAGACTTTCCCTCTTCTTGAACCAACTCCCTCTGTCCTCTCCAGTTGTCACTCTTTTTGGTCTGATATATGAACAGCTATAAAAATGTATTATTTAAATTTCAAAAGTATTTTACTGATTCTCACACACACCGGAATTTAAAACATAAATGTTACAGGCTGACTAGTGTAAGCTGCCTCATACTAACTTCCCTTCTTGATAAATACTCACAACAAATATATACACTATGAGGGGCATTCAAGTCAGACCAGGACTAATTTTATAGGTTTAAAAAGGGATGCTAGCGTGGTGGTACTACACACAGTAGTAAGTGGCAAATGTGTCCTATTACTGATAGCCGGTGCACATGTCGCAGGCCAGTCAAGAGACCATTAATCATGATGGCAGACAACGGTGTTAGTGCATGCATAGAACAGCATGTGGTGAACGAAGGCATAAATCTACAGAAGACTTCAAGCACAGTACGGTGATGAGATGCTCAGCTGCAGTAAGACATTTAAATGGTGTAAACATTTCAATAAATGGCCATACGTCCGTCAGTGACAATCCCTGCTGTGGTGGTTCCCAGCCCACATAAGTCATTCCTGTGAACAACCAGAACTTGGAATGCCTGATCCTGTGTAATTGATGTCTGTGGGAATGGTGAACATAATCGTCACAAAAATTTGCATTTTTGAGAAAAAGGTATGCGGACGCTGGGTACCAAAACAGCTTTTGGGCACAGAAGAGTTGAATTCTGCACTGTGCTGAAGGAGTGCTTTGACAGGGAAGGCCAGGATTTTCTGGATCGCATCATTACATGTGACAAAGCTTGGGTACATCATTTCACTCTGGAATCAAAATGAGCATCAGAGCAGTAGAAGCATGTGGACTACCACCAAAAAAAATTTGAACAATTGCATCTGCAGGTAAAGTGATAGCAAGTATTTTCTGGTACAAACATGCTGTTATTCATGTGGATTTTCTAGCACGTGGTGCCACTATCAACTGTGAATATTACTGTCATGTTCTGAGTGATGTGCGTAGCCGTCTGCAAAAAAAAAAAAAGCCTGGTTAGATCACTAAGGGCATACTGTTTCTACAGGACAACGCATAAGCTCATACTGCTCACCGAAGCTCATACTGCTCACCACACAATGTGCACATTACAGCAACTCGGCTGAGAGGTATTGACACATACCCCTTACATCCTGGACTTTGCTCCGAGTTATTTCCACCTGTTTTGACCCCTAAAAGAGTTCTTTGGCGGTCAGCATTTCAGCACTGATGACGAAGTGAAGCAGGCTGCCCTAGGTTGGTTCAGGCGTACTGACAAATATGTCTATGTCAAAGCTTTCTAGGCATTAGTTAACACTGGGATAAGTGTATAAAATAATAAAATAATAAAGCAGTAAAACAAATCAGTGAATAGTAAACCATAGACTGTTAAAGGGGAAAGGAAAGAAACTCTAAAAGGAAGGAAAGGGAGAAAGAAAAACGGAAGAAAATGTACAACATAACTCAAAAATAAAAAAAATAAATCTGAAACGGCCTTTAAGAGACATGAAGAGGAGAAAAGAAACTCTAAGGGGCAACTAACACCAATACTATGGCATCTACACGAGATGTTAATGACCCCCCTCAACAAATGCAAGGCGGATAATCTGTGAAAGAGAAAGTTAAGGAATCTGCAGCTACCAAATTTGAAAAATTTGCAGCAATGTCTAAATAAAATAAAAGTGAACCTCTTCAGCATGCTCCTAGTGAAGTAATGGAGAAACTCTGCAGTAAGGCAGTTACTACTACTTTAGACACACATCTGGATCAAAACAGAGGTGAAAATAAAGAAATGGAGGAAAATGTAGAACCCGGTACTGATAAACAGTCTGATGGTTCACATATATCAAGGCAGTGCAACAATGTCAAAATTCTTTATGCAATCTAACAGGTCAAATGCAAGGAATTAAAGAAGAATTTGTTTTACTTTGTCAGGATATGCAAAAAATACGGGAACGAACATCTGCCCTGGAAGACCGTGCCAAGAAGCTAGAGGGCACATCATAGAAACATAGAAAAGTGACGGCAGAAAAAGACTGAGTAGTCCATCGAGTCTGCCCCTCTTTATTTTTTTTATTTTTTATTTTTTTTTACATTAACCTTGTTGTTTGACTATGGATTTATGTTTATCCCAAGCATGTTTAAAGCCATTTACTGTTGACTGTCTCACAACCTCTGTTGGTAGTTTATTCCAATCATCAACCACCCTTTCAGTAAAATAATACTTTCTAAGATTAGTTTTGAACTTCCCCCCAGTTAGTTTGAGGTCATGTCCCCGTGTTCTTGATTTTGGTTTCATATTGAAAAGACTGCCCTCCTGAACCTTATTCACCCCCTTCTCAGATTATAAATAAAGATGTTAAAGAAATAAGGAAAAAAATTTGACACTAATGCTCATAAATTAGAGGATTTGGAAAACCGTCTTCGACTAAACAATTTCAGATTGGTGGGTCTTCCAGAGCATGCAGAAAGTGCTAATCCCACAGAGTTTGCAGAAACATGGCTGTGGGACCTTCTCGGTGGAAAGAGCACACCGTCTACCTTCCAGGCCTTTAGGACCTGGAGCCCTACCGCGACCATTTTTAGTGTGGCTACTTAACCAAAGCGACAGAAATTTTATTCTCCAAAGAGCTAGGTTATTAAAGGAAGTTCTTTTCAATGGGACTAAAGTTATGTTTTTTCCTGATTTTTCCCCAGAAATACAGAAACAGTGATCTTAATTTCAGGATGTGAAGAAAAGACTGCAGAGACTGCAATTGTCATATTCAATGATATGTCCTGCTAAACTCAGAGTGGTAGCGGGTGACGTTGTTAATTTTTTTGACACACCTTTCACTGCCACTGAATGGTTAGATAGACATTACAATAAATAAAAATAATTTCAAATGTGAGGGTACAGGATAAGTTGATATGGGGAAGAGAGGGGGAAGAAATTCCCTCCCCCTTTTTTTTTTTATTCCTTTCTTCCCTCTCTTCTCTTTTCTCCTCTTCCCATCCATTACATGCTTATATATACGTAAATGGGGAGCCTATCGGTCTAATTTTTGTTTTAATATATTGAGCAGGGGGAGAGAGTCCAGTAAAGCAATGTATGGACTCTCTACATTTTTTTTCCTGTGGGAAATGTTTGTTTTGTCATTTTTGTGTTTTTTCTTCTTTCTTTTTTTGGTCGTGCAACACTTACCAGACGTCATGAATTTTTTCATGCCTTCTGGAATTTGTGTAGCCGTGTGATAGAGCATTGGAGAATCCCTTTAACTAATTATCAATCTATGTTCCGAAGGGAGATTAGAACACAGGATTTTTTTGTTTATCTTGATCAATCGATAGTTACTGAGATTAGTTTAAAGGTACAATGGGTTTATGGGGCTGTGTATGCTTACAAAACCTCTTATTAGTCACTAAGGGGAACTGTGTGTATTGTGTAAGTTTTTGATTTTCTTTTTTTATTTGTTTTTCTTTTTGGTTAAAATATATGCGATAAGCTTCTTGTCACAAAAAACATTGACGGAATTTTGCTTGGTGATTGTACAGAGAATGGTGCCTTGTTTTCCAAAATGGATCTTTTTTAATCAATATCGCTTAGTCAAAAGGGTCAAATGTGTGTTTTTAACTCAAAATTTCAAATTATTATATTATGTCAGTCTCAATGCAAGTTTTGGTATCTTGGATTGTTAGGGGCTTTGGGGACCCAGTAAAGAGACAAGCAATGTTTACTACATTGAAATAGTTTTCTCAGACTATTATTTGCTTGCTGGAGATTAATTTAAAAATACATACATGAAATTACTTGAAACATGCACATTATAGCAGACAATATCATGCTACCTATACCACACATTCTAGAGGAGTATCTGTACTGATAGCTAATGATGTTGATTCCTCTTGCACGCAAGAACAAACGGATACTACCGGTCGCTATATTTTCATATACTGTACAATGTATGGGAAAACCCTATGTGCTGGTTAATGTATATATACCACCTCCATATTCATGGGAGGCACTTTAGGAATTCTTGAATTTTACCTCTGATAAAGTCGATGCCCCCTGGTTAATAGTAGGGGACTTTAATAATTATATTGATCCTTTTTTAGATAAATATGGAACGATCACGGGACAAACGACCTTGGCAGGTACCTGGTTCACTGGCTATGTGAAGGAGATAGGCTTAATAGATATATGGAGAATACTACACCCTAATGCAAGAGAATGTTCATGTTTCTCTAGCACCCATAAGGCCCTTTTCCAGGATAGATTTAGCATTAGTGACCTCAGGGATGTTACCAGTTATATCGGAAGTGACTTGTGCAGCTAGCGGGTTGTCAGACCACTCCCCATTGGTTCTTAAGTTAATTTTATGCTCGACTCAGATCTGTGCATTGTGGAAAATTAATCCTTATTGGTTTGATCTCTTCCCCTCTAAGGAGAGTATTTTATTTGACATCTCGGCCTATAGTGCTGTTAACAAGCCTTCTGTAGCTTCTCAGATATTCTGGGATTCGTTAAAGTAATAGTTTTATTAAAACCTGATAAGAACCCTGAAAATTCAGAATCATATCGCCCAATATCTTTGCTTACATCAGATGTGAAGCCATTGGCAAAAGTGCTAGCTAATAGACTACCAAAAGTTATAGCTAAGATAGTGCACTCAGATCAGGTTTGTTTCATTCCAGATAGATCTAGTACAGTGAAAGTAGACGGTTGTTTTTAAATTTGCAGGTCCCATCTGAAAGTATAGGAAGTAGAGCTATATTGTCGCTTGATGCGGCCAAAACCTTTGATAGTATAGAGTGGGACTTTCTATGGAACTGTTTAGAGAAGTTTGGATTTGGACCCCAATTTATAAAATGGATATAAATTCTCTATACTGACCCAATAGTGCGGGTTCAAGTAAATGGACATGTATCAGCCCCTTTCTCTTTCAACCGAGGTGCAAGTCAGGGATGCCCATTATCACCTTTACTTTTTGCTCTAGCTCTAGAACCTTTGGCTGCCGCCATACGCCAATCATCAAACATTGTTGGGTTTTGTAGACCTCTGGGAGAGGATAAGATTGCTCTGTACGCAGACGACACACTTCTATTTTTGGGAGACACATCATCTTCACTAGTAGCAATAATGTCTTTTATCAACACATATGGTTCTTTTTCAGGATTTAAAATAAATTGGGAACAGTCAGTTCTTTTACCTGTAGATCCATTGCTGAACAATTTTCCAACATTAGCGTCCCAAATAACTGTAGTATCTACATTTAAATATCTAGGTGTTCAAATCACATCACAAGTGAACACATATGCAGAAAATAATTTAACCCCACTACTTAAACGTTTTAAACAAGTAGGGAATATATGGAGTAGGTTACCATTAACAGTAATTGGTAGAGCTAATTTGATAAAGATGGTTTGGATGCCACAATTACCATATTTTCTGCATAGTTGTCCTATATGGTTGCCTCAGAAATGTTTTAAACAAGTAGATACTTTGCTTAGAGATCTGATCTGTAGATATAAACACGCTCATATTTTTTCTAATACTCAGCCTCGGATGAAAAGACATGTTGTAGTAAATTTGTCTGAGATGGGCCATTGCATCCCTTGCCATATTCACAGAATCAGTATGGTAGGTTCCCATTAGACACATAGAGATACACACTACTCAATTATTGTATTGCCACTATACAAGACCTAAGTCCTAGTGACTCCCTAACTCCCCTTAATTCCCTCATTATAGGACAACCCACTTACATAGGTCTCCTATCTTTCTCATATAAATTGTTCCTTCACGGACTGCTTTTTCAGGGAGTGGTAGTCCAAATTGGGCCTCACTCTCATGATCCCCAGAAAGCGATAATCATTTGCCTGACACATTATTCATCTCTGGCATCCCAAATACAGGAAACCTGTTATACACTGGTTAAGGGGTGGTTTAGAATCCCAACCAAGATATCACAAATTTCTTCTTCTATCCCTGACACCTGCTGGAGGGGCTATGCCCAACGTAGTATGTTCCTTTACTTCTGGAGCCACTGTCCCAAAATTAAAACTTTCTGGCAACCTATACAAACACTAATAGGGAACATTACTGATGACACCTTATCTATACTTTTTAATTCAACCTCTTCTCCATAAATGCATATAAAAGTAGTGTCACCCCCCCCCCCCCCACTCCACTTCACTTGCCAAATCGCACAAAATGTCTCTTTTTCCTGTAAATAAGTGACAATGGAGGCAGAGAGATAGGTCCATCTCTATCAAGACCAATATGACAAGTTCTACAACACCTGGGCTACCTGGCTACTCTTAACTTCTACTGGGGCCCAGATACCTGCAAATGGGGCATAACCGAGGCTATGTACTGCAAATAGAATGATTGCACTACCTGTCTGAGCCAACCATGTGCTTTGCCTGTAGTCCATATATTATGTCTAGTATGATACTCACATTGATCCTAACTTCTCTTTCCATCTTCTCTACCTACTACCCCCCACCAGACAAGTTCTTCCTCATCTCATTCTCTACTCTCTCTAGTGACTTCCCCCATTAGCCTTCTAATCCCTTGTATGTGTTTTCATCATAAAAACAGAGTTAGTGAAAAAGAATCTCTCAGGCACATCTAGTGTACAATGACTATATTTACCAAAATGGAAATTGTACTGTTCACAGGTTGTACTGAAATGTCTGTAACAATCCTTTGGTTTTCTAAATAAAGAATATGCAAAAAAAGTGTTTTACTGAACTAGACCTTTCATCCAGCCTGTCAAATGTTATTCTGAATTGTCTGTATTAATTCCTCTTATTTTCTAAATAAACATTATATAAAAAAGTGTTTTAAAAAATGTAAAACAATACATTGTATTAAAAAATGTTTTACTGAACCAAATCTTTCATCCAACCTGTCAAATGTTATAGTGGGAGGTCTGTATTAACCCCTCTTGATTTTTAAAAATATTATATAAAAAAAAGTGTTTTACTAAATTAAATATTCTATCCAATCTTCATTGGAAGATTGCATTTATCATTTCAAAAAACTGTATAAAGGAAAAGCAGTGGTGAAAAAAAAACACATGTAGGTTTAACCAATCATTTTTGTATATTACTTCTTTGTGATCAGTTTTGCTTGGTGTATGGCAGGAGGGTGTCCTTTCCTTACTTACTTTTTTTTCTCTTTCATCTCTGAAAGTTGGGAGGTGTGCTTGTGTCTGCCAAAGTACTGCCAATGCCGCCTTGCATATGTTTTCTCTTTTTCATTAAATTTGTAATACAAGCATTTTGTTCATTTTGTAATAAACAACACTATTTATATTATAGATGATTTATTAACATGCTTGCAGTAGTTAACATTATTTAATATATGTTTACAAACAGTGGCAGCACATTTGTATTGTAATAATATGTTTTGATTGCCAGTTGTTAATACCAGTGTCCTTCCAAGTAACATTGCTAAGCAGAGCAGGATAAGCATGGCATACTCGCTACGCATAAGAAAGATTATCTTGGCAGTGTGCAGTGGGAAACGTCTTGGTGATGAAAGGCAAAACTGCCAACTGTAATGAGGATAAGCTGACAGATTGCTGGATAACTATCAATTTCAATTAGCTAATACCTTGTTAATGCAGGAGGACTATATCTGTCTTTCTACTGATCTATCATTGTTTATATACATTTTGTCTACTGATCTATATTTTTTCTATAGATTTTAATTGTGAAGGATGATTTGACTAGTTTTTGTCTTTGTAGAAAAGTCTGAATAGTTTATTGCCCTGTAATGACACCGAATTTCCATTAACCTACATCAGCATTTGCTGTAGTTGTGCTACTCTGTTGTGTTTTGCTTATCTTTCAGTTTCTCCTGCCAAGTGGTTTCCTAGACAACAATGAAGTCATCTCATTATAAAGCATATAACATACATTTGGCAGAAGTTATGATGACAAAATTCTAATATTGCACTTCTCAATGTTTATGAGACCATCTTTTTCCTTAAGGCTCAGAGAATCATCCTTTAAAATAAAACTCAAAGTGTATTATATTCATTGCAGAATATTAGCAAACTTTAATACAGATCATTACCTGATTTTCTTCTCTTGTTAAACATTGTGAGTCTTGCCAGTATTTTGTATATCTGTGTTCATTAAAGCAAGTTTGTCTTCATTAAAGCATAAAGTGTTACTAAACCCACAACAGAAAAATCAGTTTGTATATACAGTAAAGCATGCTTGCTATACTCACTGTGGAACCTAAGGGGTTAATCCTTTACATTGTGTAAAAAAGCAGTTTGATCCTGTCTTCTATGTTCCTCCCCTTCTTTCACTGTCCCCAATATACACTATATTGTCAAAAGTATTGGGGCGCCTGAAGAAAATAAAACTCTCTAGCAATACACACCAAACTGAACATGTGCATCTTGTTTCCTAGCCTCTGTTCCAGTGGTGGCTAGTGCTCAATATATTTTTTTTTGGGGGGGGGGGCGACAAACAAATG
>BLSH010009219.1:138525-150172 GCA_018402905.1 Glandirana rugosa | reverse complement strand
CGATCCGAAGCACTTTACCATGTGACCAGCCGTGACCAATCACGGCTGGTCACAGTGTAATACAGGAAAGCCATTTATCGGCTTTCCTGTACTCAGGTCTGCAGACCTGATGAGGGGAGAGCCGATCGGCTGCATCCCTGACAGGGAGGGTTTGTGCTGATGATTTATCAGCACAGCCCTCCCTCGGATCCCCACCCTAGACCACCAGGGAGCCTGCCCAGGGATGTGCCCACCAAGGACCACCAGGGAGCCGACCAGGGACCACCAGGGAGCCGATCTGGACCACCAGGGAGACCCCCCTAGACCACCAGGTAAGTGACATGGTGCTCAGGTCCACCTTCACTCAGTGCCACCTTCAGATGCCACCCTAGACCACCAGGGAATGATCCCCTATTAATGTATATGCCCACCAGTGCCCACCAGTGCCCCTATCAGTGCCCGCCAGTGCCCCTATCAATGCATACCAGTGCCACACATCAGTGCCCACCATTGCCACCTACCAGTGCCCACCTATCAGTGCCCATCAGTGCCACCTATCAGTGCCCAGTGCCGCCTATGAGTGCCAATCAGTGCTGTCTATTAGTGCCCATCAGTGCCGCTTAGCAGTGTCCGTCAGTGCTGCATATCAGTGCTGTATATCAGTGCCACCTCTCAGTACCCGTCAGTGCTGCTTATCAGTGCCGCCTAACAGTGCTCATCATCGCTGCATATAAGTGCCTCATCATCAGTGCCACCTCATCAGTGCCGCCTCATCAGTGCCAATCAGTACTGCCACATCAGTGTCCGTCAGTGTAGCCTCATCAGTGCCCACCAGTGATGGAGAAAATGTACTTATTTACAAAGTTTTGTGACAAAAATAGAGAATTTTTTTTTATTTTTTCAAAATTTTCGGTCTTTTTTTATTTGTAGCGCAAAAAATAAAAACCGCAGGGGTGATCAAATACCACCAAAAGAAAGCTCTATTTGTGGGAACAAAATGATAAAAAATCTGTTTGGGTACAACGTCGCACGACCGCGCAATTGTCATTCAAAGCGCAACAGCACTGAAAACTGAAAATTGGTCTGGTATTAAAGTGTTCTAAGGGCATAGTATTGAAATGGTTAATCTTCTGTATTCCTACAGACACTACTAATACCTCTCTATACTATGCCTCTGTTTATAGATTTCTATGGGAAATTCTACAACATTTTCGAAGATTACAAAGAAATATTTAATAACCAGCAGTATCGTCTCCAGAGGCCTGTGAACCAACACAGACGCACATGTAACTCTCCATTCATCCCCCCGATCTACATTGTAAAGTTCTTCTTTATATGTTTCTATAGTTCGTATTATTATTTTAGTTTTTGTTAAAGTACATAATCATTTCTAGTCAATTCATGTTTAATTTGATATGTAAACACAGTGCATGTGCAAATATAGGAAGTCTGTAGCCTTTATCACATAGGGAAAAAAAGACAAACACCAAAGTTTGAACTGTAAGCAGACATTTGTGCTGTTTGTCTTTTTGGTCCTAACAGACTTATTATGGAATTATACAGCAAACTGCTTTAACCCACAGTATAACTCTAATAGCTTGTCTAAAGTGTTTCTTTTAAAAATATTTAGTTTTCCTTGGCAACCAACCAGACATGTTTAAATTGAGCCTGAGAAACTAATAAGATACAGATAATGTCTGAAAATATAAACAGTTACGCAGATGAGATAGTACTGAGTATATTTAGGGAGTTAGAACTAAACTATCAAAAAGTCCAACAAACATGGCTAGACTTTGTGGACCAAATGATGGGTTCATTAATAATTCTGTTTGATTCTCTGCTATACCTAGGTTGATTAAGTTGAATTAAACATATAGGATCATAAAATGCATATGATGTTAGGAAATAAATGAACTGTTTTGCTATGTACCGTGTAAGATTTTATAAGCTTGTAAACAGACTTTATCATCTCATCGTCCATCTGTTGATGCTAACGGTTTACCTAATTTAAAACAGTAGACAATGGTGACAGTAATCCCCCTTCCCCACCCACACACCTTAATCATTGTCTAGCAATGCCAGGCTCTTATACAGTATTTTTCACAGTACTTTCCTACATGTTTTTTTCCACTTGAATGTACAAATAATGAGCTCTTGGTATAAGGCACACTTTATTTTCGTTGTAAGAAAATAAAATATCCTGGCACATAGCCTTAAAGTGTTACTAAACACAGTAATATGAAAATAGAACAACTGCCCCCCTCCCCCATAGTGCCCACAGCTTATAAATCTTCTTTTTACATTAAAATACTGCCACTATATACCTTTTGGGATGATCTGTATATCATGGTTTTCTGATAAACTGCTCAGTTTGTCCATAGCCGTGTGTTCAAGCAGGAGGAGATTTCCACTACAGCCTGTATACACGCCCACATGTGTGATGTCAATATCATGTGACCCGAACAGTTCAACTGAAACAGGAAATGCTCTATCCAGCATAAGAGACCAAACAGAGCATGTGCAGCTTTACCACCCTGCTGTGTATTATATGAACTCGCCCAGATTGACAGTGCAAGAAGGAAGGATTTATGGCATACAGGATAAAACATATAAGTAAACTAAACCTCCGTGCTGAGTGGTAAAAAAACAAACACATTATGACTATTATGGTGATCATATAGTGAACTATAGGCTTCTGTGCACTGGATGCTAACCACCTCCGAAGAAATATATAAACAGAGAAACAGCACCAGCAGTAAATATGTGTATAAATGACTAAAAATATAAATGAAATAATCAAGAATTCATAAAGTTCATGTGATAGTTCTTGAAAAAAGTGCTTCAGTGCTCTTATAAATGACGTTTCCAAGTGCTCAGTGCTTCAAGGTGCTGTATTAGACAAAGGTGCAATTGTGCCACACGCCCTGCTTGTCACCAGAAATCATGGACCTTCAGCTTTGCAGTTTGAAGGTCAAAGAAGGCGTAATCTGGTGTTTGTGGGACCAAAAGGGGGATCCTCCGGTAGCACATGTTCCTTTCCCGGATGTTCTCCCAAAAAAAACACTGTGTTCAACAACTACAGATCCCCGCCAGGCTCGGTATAAACATAGGGAAACTCATAGTGTATCTCTTTTTAAAACTTTTATTATGTGCAAAATGTTTAAAACGTTTCAAATTTTTATTGTTTTTATATTAAAAGTTTTGGATATAAAAATTGTCTTCTATTAAGGTTCAATAATTATCTCAAATTGTGCAATAAAACATTTTCATTACTTATACAAATCACATAACTTGTGCTGAATTTTTATTGATCCATAATTTCAATGCGTTTCTTATGTCTGAGTTCTTGAGGACCTTATTTTGGGATCCAAAACAGCTAGGTTGAACCCGGTCAAATGGAGACATACAGTACCTCATAAAAGTGAGTACACCCCTCACATTTTTGTAAATATGTTATTCTATCTTTTCATGTGACAACACTGAAGAAATAGACATATAATGGGTAGTGAAGCGCTATCAGTATATGCCTGGACGCAGATCCCCAATTATCAATAATGCAGGTTGCAAATAAACTTGTGTGTGTGTTGACTGACAAAGTGTTACATCATATGTTAATCCGAGTAGGTGCAAACAAACTGCAGTGCAAATGATAAATATTTGTCATAGAACTATATAGGTGCACATGAATAATCGCATACTAATTGCATACAAAATATATATATGACCACTGTGTCTCAAGGCTGGACACCAAATGTGATAGTGATAAACAATCAATAAAACCTTTATAAAATAGTTGAAACAGTGCAAGGTGTTTTATAACGTTGAAAAAAGAAATTCCCAAAATGTTAAAAAGTAGGTGAATAAACAATAAAGTGACTTTTTTTCTGGTGGTTGTAAGAGTCCCTTCACCGAAATAATATATTTCTGCCGTATTGTGGGATAATGTCAAACATGCTCTTGTTGCATTTACAGTGCCACCTTTAAGTGCTCTAGCCTCTCACCTGACATGTGCTAGAACTATAGCACATAAAGGTTTCTTTGTATGTAGCGATCCGATCCGCCCCTAAGAGTCCACCACCTCCTCTCCAGAGCCTAGTAATTTGTTAGCTGTGCTGCTGGGCTAGGTCCCATGGTGGTTGTTTGGTTTCCACAATATAAGTATAAAAAGCAGGGAGAACTCCTCATGGTGTAATAGCGCTAAAACTTTTATTAAAACAAATGAACAAGTTTACACTCACTTTTCTAAAACAGCTCTGTTCCTGTCTCCACGAGCACCGCGCTGGTCAGTGTGTAGTCTGTTGTGTTGAAAACACCTCTCCTGACGCCCTACGTGTTACGTCACGTGACTCGTGACTCCATCCCCATGGATAAACACTAAGTGTAAGCATCTGTCCAAGTTTGTCCACATTTTAAAGTGGTAGACCCAGTGGAAACGCAGGAGTATACTTATACAATTCTTATAAACACTGAAGAAATTACACTTTGCTACAATGTAAAGTAGTGAGTGTGCAGCTTGTATAACAGTGTAAATTTGCTGTCTCCTCAAAATAACTCAACACACAGCCATTAATGTCTAAACCGCTGGCAACAAAAGTGAGTACACCCATAAGTGAAAATGTCCAATTTTGGGTCCAATTAGCCATTTTCCCTCCCCAGTGTCATGTGACTCATTAGTGTTACAAGGTCTCAAGTGTGAATAGGGAGCAGGTGTGTTAAATTTGGTGTTATCGCTCTCAATCTCTCATACTGGTCCGGGAAGTTCAACATGGCATCTCATGCCAAAGAACTCTCTGAGGATCTGAAAAAAAGAATTGTCACTCAACATAAAGATGACCTAGGCTATAAGAAGATTACCAAGACCCTGAAACTGAGCTGCAGCACAGTGGCCAAGACCATACAGCGGTTTAACAGGACAGGTTCCACTCAAAACAGGCCTCACCATGGTCAACCATAGAATTGGTTCACATGCTCAGCATCATATCCAGAGGTTGTCTTTGTGAAATAGACATATGAGTGCTTCCAGCATTGCTACAGAGGTTGAAGGGGTGGGGTCAGCCTTCAGTGCTCAGACCATACGCCACACACTGCATCAAATTGGCCTGCATGGCTGCCATCCCAGAAGGAAGCCTCTTCTAAAGATGATGCACAAGAAAGCCCACAAACAGTTTGCTAAGGACAAGCAGACTAAGAACATGGTTTACTGGAACCATGTCCTGTGGTCTGATGAGACCAAGATAAACGTATTTGGTTCAGATGGTGTCAAGCGTGTGTGGTGGTAACCAGGTGAGGAGTACAAAGGCAAGTGTGTCTTGCCTACAGTCAAGCATGGTGGTGGGAGTGCCATGGTATAGGACTGCATGAGTGCTGCTGGCACTGGGGAGCTACAGTTCATTGAGGGAACCATGAATACCAACATGTACTGTGACATAGTGAAGCAGAGCATGATCCCCTCCCTTTGGAGACTGGATCTCTGAAGACATTGCGGAAGTGACGAAACACGTAAGGTGGAACACAAAGTGCGCTGGACCACACTCACTTGGAACGCATGCTGACACTGCAGAGTCGCAGATTCCTCTGAGCAGTAGGAATCGATTGCATTTGCTGTAATACTATTGTGGATTGGCAAATAAAGCCTGTGAAGTTGGAAATAAGCTGCGCTATGAGAGGTTTCTACTTTCTCCTGAGTTAAAGACACATCGGTGAGGACCCATGGTCGGGTAATAGACCACAAGCACGATCTGACTTCTCTTTGTCATAAGACAAGAGAGTCAACTAGGTCCGGTAAGTAGGGATCTTACCCTTACCTTTTGCACATAGTGGTTGACACATTGCAAGCACAAGCACTTTGGAGGAGAGTTCCCCCATGCACGGACACTTTTTGGATGCAAGAACTGTTATAGCATTTAGCTACCTATGAATTGGACTGCACTTTATATATGGCACTGCAACTTTTATAACAAAATTCATTTGCACAAATAAAAATAACTTTGCACATTCATAGCATGATTCACATTAATATTTATTACACAGTGATTTTGAACTTTTGAACGATGATATACAATTATGATGATGATCTATGTATTGGAGTATGATGCATTGTATAGATAGAGCATTATTTACAGTAGCACATAGGCACTTTTATTTGGAATAATTGCACAATTTTTAAACATAGGATTGGCTATAGGGAGTATTGCATACATGCACTTATAAGTGGTGGGACACTAACCCAGGTAAAGGATAGTCACATAAAAGGGTACACCTTTACCACATAGCAGGTATCTAGGTGCATTACCCAAACTAGCAAGCGCCGTTAACACAGGAATATATCCTAGTGCACATTATATTTCTTCAGTGTTGTCACATGAAAAGATATAATAAAATATTTACAAAAATGTGAGGGGTGTACTCACTTTTGTGAGATACTGTATATCACCATATCAAAATAAATGATTTAATTTGGCAATCTGCATGGTACCTGGTGTTGCGGTGTGCTGCTTTACAAATGAGGGTTACACACACTTCTTTGATGAGATTTGGTATGTTAGGGTGACACATTCAAATAAACAGGCTGTTGTAACACATCGCATAGTAAAGTGCAGAAAAATTAGCGCGTGTCACTGCATGTGACCCTATCCTAAATTACTGTTCATTGCAATGACACATCTGCTATCTGCCTGTATGGACAATCTACTCATCTTACACTGGGAAGATCCGCCACTATCACTGATTTCTATAACCTGTAAGCTCTTTATTAACTGAAATGCAGAAGAAGGTTCTCATCCAAGATTTTACAATACATGGCCCCGTCCAATAACCCCTAAAAAGGCAAAGTCGGCCTGTACCTTTAGCAGAGAAACAGCCCAAAAGTATAATGTTTCCACCACCAGATTGACTATAGGGATGGTGTTACTAGAGTCGTATTCAGCATTTTTCTTCCTCCAAAAATGGCGAGTTCCCCTCCTCAAGAAGGCACATGTACAGTCATGCCTTGGTGTCACTGGCTAAGGAAGAATCTGATGGAACACAATCTGCATTCCATCAGCTTCATTGGAGAGTAGGTAAGGCATCAGTGGTCTTTTAGAGAACCTGTCACCAAAAAATCATTGCATGAGGATTTTTTATCCCCTATGTGATTACTTTTTTTTTTTTAGCAAAATGTAGAAAAATAAAATTACTCTCAAGCATTTAAAATCAGCCCCCATAAACATTTTGAGCCCCATTCCACCAGCACACACACATATGAATGTAAACACATGCTTCAGGGGCACCTATGTACAGAAACGTTGAATGTGCTGCACATGTTACATGTTGCTGTGCACGCCAGAGTGACAGCAATAATTTTAGGCCCAGACCTCCTTCCTGCTGGGCTGTGACATCCTGCCCTCCATGAATGGATGAGAATTTCCAAAGTTCTATGTTGGAATGGCAGTCAGTCAGGATCCTGAGAGCAATGCAGGGCCACACAACTCCAGTCTCTTGCAGAGTTCTACGCCAGCAATGTAGCAGAGTAGGGGAGAGTATTTGAAGGATTCGCCTAGATCCTCCCCTCCCTCCATCAATCACATGCCGCTGACTGGCAATAATAAGGATGATCGCCCTGCTAACAAATGAAAGGAAAACCTTACATTCCAAAGGACACGTCACGACTACAGAAACAGTTGAGAGAACAGTGGGGCCAGGCCACTCTCCTTCATCCTGATCCTCCTCCTCTGATTGAGGCACAGGGCCACTCATCTCCTCTTCCTACTATTCACCCCCTGCTTTCTACTATTTAACTGACATTTGGGGATGGGTTCATCTCCCCTGGGGTCACTTTCCCACTGGCAGCATTGATTTGGGGGCATTCTCCCTCTGGACCCACTGTAAGCACAGTCTTAATATCTGGGAGGGCTATTCTCCTGTGGGGCTGACTATTTCCCTAACAGCAATGGTTTGGGAGGGCTATTCTTCCCTGGGGCCTACTATTCTATTGACCGCAATAATTTAGGGGGATAATCCTCCAGGGTCTGAATATTCCACTTACAACAATGATATGGGGAATATTCTCTCCTGGGGCCCATTATTCTACTGACACCAATGGTTTGAGGGGTGTTATTCCACCTATACCAATAATATGGGAAATATTCATGTCTGTTTAAATTACAACCACTCATATTCTGAATAATCCCTTACATATTCCCAGTGAAGTGACTGGCCTCAGGTGATACACAGAGATGAAACAAATCCTCCTACATAAGTTGCACAGGTTTATCTGCAGTCTTCTCTTCTCTACATACATTCAAAGTGCTGAATTTATAAAGCTTGTCTGAAAGGTCAGAAAAAAGGGGGCGGAGAGCTGAAATTACACCATGCAGAGCTCAGTAAGGAGACCTCTGAGAGCTGATTGGAGGGAAAGAACACTCTACACATGTAAATGACCTACACCTATAGTAAGAGCATTATTCAACTTTGAACAGAGATGCACAGCTTGTTTTTATCTACAGATGCCCCTTATCTGCATAGACAATTTTTTTGGTAAAGGTGAACTAACTCTTTAAAGGAAAAGTTCACCTTTAAAAAAAAAAAAGAATAAATGCACATCATTTTGCAGGTAAATCAGCAGATCGAGGGTGCCATGTAGGACTCCTATTGACTTCTCAGTGCATCTGCCTGCTTGTACCTCATACAGGCAGGCAGATGCACACTGACAGGAAAAGACAATGAACTACCAGAGTGCTTAACAACACCATGGTAGTTCATTGAAACTACAAGCCGACAGCCGTAAAGGCAGTCAGAACTTGTAGTTTCCCATTCATAGAAGACTGTGAATGAATAATGTGGCTGGGCAGGCAAAGCCCTGCATGGCTACGTTGGTTTCAAACCGTGACAGCAGGTGCCCCGAGAAGATGCCCGTCCGCTGTCACTGGAAAGGGGAGGGGGAGAGGCTGCAGCTGCTTGAACATGTTACATTCTAAATACAGGTGGAAAATGTATCTTGTTCCAAAAGGTGAACTTATCCTTTAAGCCTTATACTTACTGTGTGTGTGGGGGGGGGGGCTACCAAATATATGCATGGGGGTTGATTTACTAAAGCTGAGCAGTGCAAAATCTGGTATAGCTTTGCATAAAAGCCAATCAACTTCCAGGTTACAACCCCATAGTGTCTGGAAGATTTGAGAAGATCAGATTTTGTTTGTCTGGAACTAGCAGAATATGTTGACTGACCATGGAGTATTTGAGATATGCAGGTGAAACTTTGGTTACTTCATAGACCATTGGTAGTAAACTTACAAGGTATAGGGGGCTTCAACTGCAACCGAAAGGGCTCGCACATAATTATTGAATGTAATGCTACAACAGACTTTGAGACTGTACACGTACTACAAGAGATGGTCAGAGACTGTGGATATGCTGCAAATGAGGGTCAGACTGTGGACATGCTTCAGGTGAAGTTGGGAACCCTGAACTTCATCGCTGTTACAGCCCCTTTCATTTCAGTTCATTTGCTCCCACTTCCAATAAGGACTGCTGGGGTCCTAGGGATGCATTAATAATAAAAAAGAACCGGGAGATGTCATTACCATTTACCACCAAAAGAAGGTCCAATTTGTCTTAAAAAGGTTGCAATGTTATGTACAGTATTATTAACACATGTCAAAGTTGCAATGAGTGTTCGGGCATTACGATTTGTTTTACCCTCTGTCATGAAGGGGTTAAAAAAAGAAACTTTTATATAAAGTTTAGGTATTTAATATATGTATCTCCTCTATACAAGAATGTGGGCCTTTCTATTATACAGATTTGATTTGACTGTCTTTTAGATCATGAAGAGCGAGGAGTTGGGAGTTGCACACAAGATACAAGCAATGAAGGATAAAATTAAATGAAACTGAGAAAACCAAAGTAATAAAGCTCTGCCCTATTTGATTTGCATTGTCATTGAGGTGAGTGCCATTTTTTTTTCAACAGGTTTTAAAATTGTGCCAATATTCTTAAAGCTAAATTCCAGGAACACAGTGTTAATTCTGATCTGTGCATCTGCTCCTACCTGCATGTGAAATTTTGACATGCAACAATATCTGTGCAGCCTCTGCATCTGCAGCCTTCTCTAAAGTCTATCTGCACACAGCTCAGGGCAGATGCTGACACAATAGTAAAGGGGGCCTCCACACATGTGTCATCCCCCATCTAAAGGAAGCCTAAGTATGCATATTCCATATCTGGCCAATCCCCGTGGAAGCGGAAAATCGCTGTAGTAGCCTCTGCTACTACAGTGATCCTTGCTGTCTTTAGGATCCCATCTTTTTTCCCTTGATGAATACAAGGTATTCTCTTTTTGAATGAAGTGGAAAATGTAACATCATCACACCACCTCTCTCCAGCTTGTATGTATGGAATATGCATACTTACATGGTTCCAAAGTGGGCCAGTGCAAGTATGGGAAAAAACATACATGGAATTCAGCTTTAAGTTTTATTTAGCCCCCAATCCATCTCCTGATAGTATAGAGCCTTGGGGCACTCTGCACATGTTCAGTTTGTTGTATATTTTTAGAGAATTCATTTTTTTTTTTGGGAGGGTGCATGTGATCAGCATAGGGCCAATAAGCACTGGGCAGACAGAGGGTCAGGAGTCATGCAGCCTCTTAGGACAGTCAGAGGAGAATGAAAACTGCTGATGAGAAAAGATATTTAACAGTTTATATTTACTAAAATAATTGCATTTCCATGTTCTGTGTACTGTGTGAGACCAGATATAGTGAATGTAGGATTCGTCAATTTTCCTATCGCACGCCTTCCTGGCAAATAGGCTCTTATGTTGGTGGGTGCTGCAACGAAAACCAGCTGGGTCCTGGAAATGTCATGCAAATGTACATATTCATCAGCACACCGTGGATCCTTGTCCAAAGATTTATTTATTGTAGAGATCACATCACAGAAAAGTGCAAGGTTTCGGAGCCACGCAGGGCCCCTTCGTCATGCCTGATGTACAGCTGGTGTTAGGCCCATCCCTGCTGGTTAGTAAGAAATATAAATGTCTACACTACTTGATTACTTGACAGCTGTTTTTAAGACATAGGGTGAACAGCCATATAATGTTTATTTCCGATACAAAGTCTGGTTGAAAAAGACACAAGTCCCTATAGTTACTGTTGCTTTTTGCTGATAAACCTTGCTGAAAGTTTGATGTTCAATATATTGGACGTTAAAAATAGATTGAATTAATTTTTAATGTTTTGTTTACAAAATAATATGGGAGTATATAATATGGGAGTATTAGATAAATATCACTTAAAACTCACACAAAGAATTTTAGGCAAGCTAAAGGCCTTCAGCAAATAATAAAAATTAAAAACCTTCAAACAATCAAAAATGACTAATATGCTGCACTAACACTACTTGAAAGCTTCATGGAAATGTTATTGTTGTGATAGAGAAAGCATGGAGAGGTTGATGGATTCTGAATAATATTCATGAAAAAATTATATGTAAAATAAATGAAACGTTTCACTTGTTAAACATAAGAAAATAATTTAATTGGGGTAACTAAATCATGGAAAAAAGTCCTTATAAATCTATGTAAATAAAATGTATATTAAAAAAGTACTTATAATAAGTCTTAGGTAGTTGGAGAGGTACGAAAGAGATAGTGTTGTTATTGTAAAGGTACTTCGAAAGTTCATCACAAT
>BLSH010009219.1:95906-107685 GCA_018402905.1 Glandirana rugosa | reverse complement strand
TCGTACATGGATCGTTTTTACTGTGGGATTTTATATAAGACGATGAGCAGGGCTCATACCACTATGGTGTACACACTGTGAAAATGTGTCGGACCAGTGTATGTCTCCGGGTTATACGTCCCTCATGGTAGTCCGTAAGATTCCTGTATTTAATGTGTATATTAAAGGACTGATGGAGAACGTGAAAACTTCCAGGACCTCGTGGTCCCGTTACCTTTGCGGGGTTTTTACTGGGGTAAAACCTTTCATTTGTGGGGGGTCATTTTTGGGGCGTTTCCATTGCCCTGGTGCTCCAGGACCTTCAAAAGTGCAAGAGGTAGTCAGGAAATTATATGTGTAATTTATGTCCTTAGAATGCCTGATGGTACTCCCTGCATATTGGGCCTCTGTATGTGACCAGGCTGTGTAAAAGTGTCACACATGTGGTATCACCATACTCGGGACGAGTAGCAGAATATATTTTAGGGTGTCATTTTTGCTAGGTACATGCTGTGTGTTAGAAATATTGTATAAATGAACAACCTTGTGTAAAAAAAAATGTGTTTCATTTTCTTTCCACATTTTCCAAAAACTTGTGGAAAAAATGAACTGTTCAAAAGACTCATTATGCCTCCTAGAATATACGTTGGGGTGTTTACTTTCCAAAATGGGCTCATTTTTGGGGCGTTTCCATTGCCCTGGTGCTCCAGGACCTTCAAAAGTGCAAGAGGTAGTCAGGAAATTATATGTGTAATTTATGTCCTTAGAACGCCTGATGGCGCTCCCTGCATGTTAGGCCTCTGTATGTGGCCAGGCTGTGTAAAAGTCTCACACATGTGGTATCACCATACTCAGGAGGAGTAGCAGAATGTGTTTTGGGGTGTAATTGGTGGTATGCATATGCTGGGTGTGAGAAATAACCTGTTAATATGACAATTTTGTGGAAAAAAAAAACAGAAAAAAAAAATCTTCATTTCGCAAAGAATTGTGGGAAACAATGACAACTTCAAAAAACTCGCCATGCCTCTTACTAAATACATTGGACTGTCTACTTTCCAAAAAGGGGTCATTTGGGGGGTATTTGTACTTTCCTGGCTTGTTAGGGTCTCAGGAAATGAGATAGGCCGTCAGTGCATCAGGTGTGATCAATTTTCAGTGATTGGCACCATAGATTGTAGACTCTATAACTTTCACAAAGACCAAATAATATACACTAATTTGGGTTATTTTTACCAAAGACAGAGCAGTATAAATTTTGGCCAAAATGTACGAAGAAAAATTACTAATTTGCAAAATGTTATAACAGAAATAAAGAAAAATGTATTTTTTTACAAAATTTTAGTTTTTTTTCCATTTATTGCTCAAAAAATAAACACCCCAATGGTGATTAAATACCACCAAAAGAAAGCTCTATTTGTGTGAAAAAAAGGACGAAAATTTTATATGGGTACAGTGTAGTATGACTGAGTAATTGTCATTCAAAATGTGAGAGCACTGAAAGCTGAAAATTGGTCTGGTTAGGAAGGGGGTTTAAGTTCCCAGTTGTCAAGTGGTTAAAAAAAAAAAAATCCAAAAACTACATTTGCGGCCAGCGGTGCATTTCTTGCACAAAAATAAAAAAACAGTGTTGGCTACCTCCTCTTCCTCCACCGCCACTTTCACCTCCTCCTCAACCTCTAACTCCACATCCACCTCCATTTTTGATTTTTTTATGTGATTTTAGCTTAAAAATTATTTTAAGCTATTTCCCTATCCCCATGTCTTTGTAGGGCACTTGTCTGACTCTTACCCCCATTTTCCTTCCTTTTGCAGACCTCTGGGACTTGCCAGGACTTTGTTACAACCATTTTTGTGCCTAAAAGTTCAGGTCCCCATTGATTTCAATGGGGTTCGGGGTCCGGGACAAAGTTTGGGTCAAGTCCGGTCCCGATCCCGGACTTTTTCCCGAAGTTCGGCCGAACCTGCAGAACCCGAACTTCCAGAGGTTCGATCAACTCTAATAACAGACCAATCTTCCTCTTAAAGAATCCTGCCTAGGTCCCTTTCTCCTGCCTTGAATACCGGTGCTTTGTTTGCTGACTGAAATTCAAACAGGAATTTATAGATTGTGGATATTAGATGTTTTTGTGTTGACTTTCTGTTGCACAGGGATTCAAAGAGGGTAGGTTGGCATGTCAAAAAGGGGAGAGATTCTGAAGCAGTCACAAAATCTCCAATTTGGAAGTATGACCAGAATGGCAACATCTACGTGTTCGAAGCACTGCAAAGTGTGGCAAGATCCACAACATGTCCCTAGTGAAAGAACTGATTTGTCCCTAGTGAAAGAACTGATTTGCGAGCATCATAGAATGAGGCCATTCCACGGCCAGGAAGGCCCAAGACATACCAGATGGGAAGGCCGGATTCCGTAGTTGGGATGATGCTGAAGAGGCTCTACAACAATCCCTAAAACTGTGAAGCATAGAGCCTATAGTCAGATGCTCCATTAAAGTATCAGGAATACATTGAGGTAAGATCCAGGGTATTGATGCTAATGGCAGGGAGGGGAAGGAACTTTCTAAGATTACTCCGTCCTTAAGTGGGCCTGAAGCTTCCAGTCCACCACCCTGGAAAGTTGACAAGCCCAGAAGTATTTTTTAGACTTGTCAGGAAGACCAATACCAATTTTGGCAGGACCAGTTGAGCTCAGCTGATCCGAGGAGGCCTCTCCTGGAGGAATTTGGTAAACAGCTGCTTCTATGTCACAAAAAAATAAGGCAACACTTTGATAGGGATTGTCTGCAGGTTTTATACGAATTGCAGAAGGACTGTCATTTTCAGGACAGCAGCCTGCCAAACCAGGAAAATTAGGTTTATTCCAGATCAAGAAATCATATTTTGTGGCCTGCAGTTCCAGAAGGTACTGCAGTTCCTGGAAAATAGATTGTCTAGGTTGGATTGGATCCAATTTCCAAAGAAAAGGAAAATTGTCTTGATAGTATTGAAATAGCTCTAAGGGGAGAAAGACAGTGCAGTACTTCGAATAATTGAATTTAAAGTTAGAGATCTTATTGAAATGTCCCTAATAGATTAGGCAATGTCGTAGAGGGTCCCGTCAAGAGTAGGGGGATGTCATTAACAAATAAGGCAACCTTATATTCCTTTCTGCAGACTGAAACCATTTAATGTTCAATGTTTGCCTGGAAGCACTGCAGAAAGGGCTCCAGGGTCAGCACCTATAAAACTGGAGACAGAGGGCACCCTTGTCTCATCCCGTTACTAATGCAGAAGGCATGGGATAGGTGTCCATTTACTTAATATTCAGCATTCTTATAATTGAAGATCTGTGAATATTAAATCATGCAACCAATTCCAGTCTGCGCAAACCTGATTAATTCTTCTCTAAGTGCTTCACTATTGATTAATGAAAGAGTCTTACTACTTACATGAAGCAATGAAAGGCAACTAACGCTTCTAAGTTAAAAGGTGAATTTTGACGTTAGGCATTATTATTCTGATTCAGATTTATGTGGTATTCCTGTATTCAGCAGACTATCAGGTCTGATATGGTTTTTTGGTGTGCTTTCTGCTTGGCTGCTTTTAGTGTTATAAATTTGCCTCTAATAACACATTTATGCGCTTCCCATTGTATGAGTGGAGAGGTGTCTGGGGTATTATTTCTAATAAAGTAGTCTCGGATAGTTTCCTTAATTTCTTGGATGTCTTTTTCTGATGTGAGGAGAGTAGAGTCTAGTCGCCAAATTTTGGTGAACGGGGTCTTGTCTGGGAAGGTAAGAGTCATGGTAATGGGGTGGTGATCCGAAAGAAACATCGGTTCTATTGTTGTTGTAGTTAGAAATGGTAGGTCTTTTTGGGATAAGAATAGGTAGTCTATTCATGAATGTTTGTTGTGAGGTGGGGAGTAGAATGTAAAATCTTTTTCGTTAGGGTGGAGTGTGCGCCAAGTGTCATGTAATAGGAGTCCTTGTAGCTGTAATTTAATTAGTTTGAGAGCTCTGAAGGGGAGGGATGTTGTGCCTGTAGAGGTGTCTAGTAGCGGAAATAGCGCCACATTAAAGTCGCCGCCTAATATAGTAAGGCCGGATTGAAATCCAGCTAGGCGGAGTGCAATGGACCTAAAAAAGGTCATTTGGGCAGAGTTGGGGCTATATATGTTAGCTAGTGTGACTGGGCGACCTCGAATGTGCCCTTTTAGGAAGATATATCTACCGTCTTCGTCAATAAGTGAGTCTGTAAGGGTCCAATCAAGATTTTTAGAGAGGAGTATAGAAACCCCTTTGGTCTTTGCAAGTGGGTTGGTGGCGTGGAAGGATGTAGGGAAGAAGCGATTCGTAAGTTTGGGGATCTTTTTGGTGAAAAAGTGTGTTTCCTGTAGGAATATAATGTCAGCTTTAAGTTTGTGCATCATATTCAGAGTTTGGCTGCGTTTTTCTGGAATGTTTAGCCCTTTGGCATTGAGGGATACTAATTTCAAGGTGGTGTTTCTGAGGCGGGTTTGTGTGTCAGACATGATGTATTGGTCTGTGGGGCTGGGGAGGTATTTGAGTACTTGATTTGGGGGATAAGTGTAAGTAGCAAGTGCGAGGGGTTGGGTATGTGGCGTCAGAAGGGAGGCGTGCTCGATGGGTAGTGTTGGTGTTTCTACCCGAGCGATGGGAGTTTTTGTGGAAAGTGGGGGGGGGGTAGGGAGGGAGGGTTAGGTAGGCCGGGGAGGGTGAGGGGATGGAAGGTTCCGGGGCGGAGCCCGAATATATATATAAATAGTTATATATATATAGGGTCCCGATTGATTAGTGTGGTCCCGGAGTGTGTCGACAGGGAATTTAGCATCCCTGTCTTGTGGGGGGGTGGTGGGGGTCAGAACTTGCGAGGTAGTGTCTTTGTCGGGGGTAACGAGTCCTGGTGTACCGGGGGGTATTAGTTTGTATGTGGTAAGTGCGGTTAAGCCATAAAGCTAGGAGAGGGGTTGTCCAGTCTTACTGGTTGCTATAGTTGTCATTTGGTGGTGTATGTGGAGTGGTAGCTTTATGTCTTGGCTGTGTGGGAGCATGGATCGGTGTGTATTGGTCTGTTGAGAGGATCTAATACCAGCTGGCATAAGTACATTCTGGTAGGGGTATTGTATGTCGGTATGTTTTCGTTCTGGCTGGTTATGGTCGAGTTGTCATGTTTTGTTTCTATTGGGTTGTGTGAGAGTCGGGTTGTCTCGGTCCTTAGCATACATTTCTGTCTATAGTATAACATTAAAGATTAATAGAGCATACATTAGTCAGGCCGTCCTCCATTCTTCCGGATGGGTTGTACAAAGCGTCTGGCCGTGGAGCGGTGATGTGCGAGCATAGTAGAAAAATGTAATGGCTTAAGTAGTATACCACCAGGTATGAATTGGGTGTATATCTTTTGAGATTATTATATCGGGCGTTCCTTTCTATGATAGGGAACAGTGTTTAGTTCAGGGTGTGGGGGGGTGTAGTCGCACATCACCGCTCCACGAGGAGGGCCACGTCCACCCGAGAGCCGCATGATCGATATGATTGCGGAGACTCAGGTTCTCTTTAACATTTTAACCATGAACTAGAATAACATTGTTAACTACAACAAAGATAAACATTGTCCCTGGGGGGGGAGGATAGGTGTTCCTTTAGAGGAACGAACGAGGTGGGCGAGGGATACAGGGTGAGCATGACCTGTTTTGGGGAGATGGATATGGAGCTTAAGAAGGTCAGGTCTACAGTTGAGTGTTGTAGATTAGGGGTGGCAGAGTAAGGCTATTCTGCGGGAGAGGTGACCTTTTTGAGGCCAGTCAAGTTAAGCCACACTTAGATTTGCGCAAAGTTTTGTTTCTTGTTTGGCAATTCGAGATACAAATCGTAGTGTGGGGATGTTGCTCGGAAGTCTCTGCTGCGTGAGAGGTGGGTTAGGTGTGTGGGTGCATTACCTGCAGTCCAAGTAGTGGGAAGGGAGGAGTACCTCGGCGTGGGATTTGAGTGAAGGTTCTCAAGTTCTGCGAGGGTTCATAGGAAAGTTCTTTCGCTTGTTGTAGCTTGAGGTTTCAGGTTCTTCTGTTTTCCCGAGGAGCTGGATAAAGGGATATATAAGAGAAAAAAAAAAGAGGAGAGAAAACAAGGGGAGGGGAGCTAGTGAGGAAATAAGAGAGCCGGGCAGATAAGGGATAGAAGACCAGGAACCGATGTGTAGCTTGGGTAGCATTGCTTGGTCTTGCTCCATATATTCGTTATCTTCTGCGCATTTGGTAGACGTCTGTAGGGTTGTTTGGTGATGTTGCCGTGATGGTAGCGATTTCAGAGAAGTAGGGATGCATGTATGAGATGGTAGATCTGGGACATTCCTTCAATTATCAATTTTGTCTGGGTCTCCTGTGAGCTGGAGAGGAAGTGGGGCTCTTTGACGTGGTGCGCTCGGCTGTCGATGGTCTGGGGTTCCTCGGGGATGTGGATCTTCGGCGTCTGATGTGGAATTCATCTCGAACTGGGATTGCGTCTGTGGAGGTCGTTCTTCTCAGAGTGCCCGGTTGGTTGCAGTTGTACCAGTCTGGGAGGTCCAGCTGTGGAAGGTTGAAGGCCGCACAAAAGGAGGGAAGGTCCTCCCTAAAGCGTATTGTGGCCGACTGGTTCTGATAGGAGGCGGATAGGCAAAATGGAAATTTCCATCGATATTGAATACCTTTATCCCGTAGGAGGTCTAGAAGCGGGCGTAGTATTTTCCTGTTCTGGAGTGTAATGGGAGAAAGGTCCTGGAAAAGCTTTACTTCAGTACCGCGGTATAGTAGCGATTGGCGGTCTCTAGCTCTTCGTAGGATGTCTTCTTTAATTTTGAAATTGACGAGACAGCATATCACGTCTCTTGGGGGGTCAGTATCTCGCCTCCTGGGCTTAAGGGCCCTGTGTATGCGTTCAAGTTCAATTGGCGTTTCAGGGGGCCTGCCGAGCAGATCATTGAATATATTGATGGTAGCGTGTGTGATTTGATTGTGCTCAATTGATTCAGGCATACCTCTTATCCTTATGTTATGACGACGTCCGCGGTTCTCTAAATCCTCCAGGTGCCTCTGCATGTCTCTCAGCTGGGTGTTTTGGGAGTGAGCAGACTCTTGAAGTTGCTGTATTGCAGAGCTGTGAACCATTGTCGTTTCCTAGATATCTTCCAGTCTATTGTGCACTGATTGCAGTTCTCTCTTCAGATCAGAGATGGCTGAGGTCATTGCTGCAGTCAGGGACTCTTTTTTGTCTTCTGCCACTAACCTGAGGTCTGCCATGGCTAGTGGCTGTGCTCTGGTAGAGTTGTGTTGCTGGGTGCTGGAGCTCTGCCTCCCTGGTGGGCTCAGACTGGAGGAGCGCGCCGCGGCCTGGTAGGCCCGATCTGAAGCCGGGGACTCGCGTGATTGCGAGCGGAAGAGTTCCGGTATACTGCGGCCGGATCGGGTGTTCGTGCGCCGGGGTGATCGCGATCGGGCCGGGGATGGTTCCCTGGATGTTTTCCCCATTTTGGAGCTGATGTGGGTGTTGGATGGCTTAAGATGCAGGCTTAAATCCCCCCGGTTTGCAGAAGCTCAGGGATTAGGCGTCCATGCCGATCCGACGCCAGGCCACGCCCCCCTTCAGCAGACTATCATATGTTCCAGAAAAAAGAATCAAAATAAATTTGAATAAAGCTCTTGAATCAGATGGCTGGCACTTATAAATCCCCAAAGTGTTAAGCCGGCCATAGGTACTTTAAAGCAGGAATTCAAACCATCTACGGGCAGGCTGATTGTATCAAAGTTGATCCATCTAGGGTGCACTTGGGTGCAACCAGCATGTCAAATTTGGTACATGCAATTATTGCCAGTGGCTATAGCACCAGGAAAACATAATAGCTCCTCGGAGGGATTCTTTTATCAACACTGATTGTGCTGATGGGGGAACTGAGTGGTTTTCTTTCCTGCAACCACAGGTTGCAGGAAATAAAATCACATCATCTATGGCCTGCCTTATGCTTGGTTTCTTCTAAGCTCGTGTTTAGAGACTTGTTCATGATTGGTATGGTACCGGTGGCTTAGGGTGTACTCACACTCGGGCTGGTTTACTTAAACCATACCCGAGTTTGATTCTCTTGATTCTCCCCTTTCCCCAATCCTCCACTGGTTTACATTTATGCACTTACAAGTGTTCTGGGGCACACTCCCCTGTTAACCAGCTATTCCCGTATCACTGCACAATTCTCTATGGCAAAAACTGCTCTGGCACAGTTTGCACTCAACTGCAGCAAACCAAACTGGATCACAAGTGAACCACAGCCAGGACCACCTGTGGTCCTAGGTGCACTATGTTTAACTGGCATGGTTCGAAGCACTCACATTACACAAATGAACTGGCCCAAGAGGCGGGACCACACCCAGGATCAGTTAAAAGTGCTAGTGTAAATGAACCTCTAATGTTAAATCAGTATTAATCCCAAAACTAAAGATGTAATGTATTACAACTTACCAATACTTAGATGTGATAGCTGCAATTTTCTTTCTTTAGGCTCCCCCCCCCCCCCGTTTTCACCTAGTGATCTAACCAGTAACCTGGAAGGAGCACAGGGCCACCTTTGAACATTGTTAATCTGGGGGGGTTAGATAAACTAGCAGCTTTAGATCACTAACTAATTAATCACTTTTTTCCCCCCTTCCCTCCTTTTTTAGTACTCAATTGCATACTGGGCAAGTTCTGGCCAGTGGTCTATACTCACTGTAACCTACCAGAGTCAGGAAAAGCGTTCAATAAATTCCTCTTTTAGGTGTCCTCAAGAGATTTCCTCTTCTGCACTCTCTGTGGGGACAGGGTGAGTTCTGAGATTTTCCCCTTGTAACGGTGGTCAATGAGGGTTGCCAACCAATAGAGATCCTTCTCCTTTATGCCATGTATTCTTCGGTCCTTTGAAGCATGAGGGAGCCCATGCACTGCAAATTTTTGGAGGCATGAGAAGCAGACTCCTCGAGTTCACTCAGGATTATAGTATCTGGAACTGCCTTCTCCCAGCCACATACTACTTCCAAGGGCTCTGGGGATGGAAAACCATCTCCTGCTGTTTGACGTATGTCTTCCTCTGCTTCATTGCCTCCAAAACTGCCAGAATCCTCCTCCTCCTCTCTCTCCTCTTGTGTGTTCTGTGGCATAGGAACAATGGTGTCTGCATAAAGTGGGCCTTGAGAGGAAAGAAAGTCCTTATCCTCCCGCCGTTCTGCCGAGTGCCCTCTCCATAAAGCCTTGCAGAGTCTGCTCCAGCAGGAACACAACAGGGATTGTGTCACTGATGCATGCATTTTAATGGCTCACCATCCTTGTGGCCTCCTCAAATGGTGACTGTACAGTGCATGCATCCTTCAGGAGCAGCCATTGCATGGGGGGAAAAAGGCGAGTCAGCCTGAGTCTGTCATTGTGCCCTACTCACACAGGTACTCATTGACGGCCCTCTGCTGCATGTAAAGCCACTGCAGCATTGCCAAAGTTGAGTTCCACCTAGTGGGCATGTCACAAATCTGGCAGTTTACAGGCAGGTGAAATGGCTACAGACTCTTCTGGCCTGCTTTAGCAGATCTTCCAACCCTGGGTACCTATTTAAGAAATGCTGCACCACCAAATTGAGGACATGTGCCAGGCATGGCACATGTATCAACTTTCACTGTCTAAGGGCGGACAGGAAGTTTGTGCCATTATCCCACACCACCATTCTTGGCTCCAGCTGGTGTGGCATGAGCCACCTCTGGGCCTGTCCCTACAGAGCTGCAAGAATCTCTGCTCCGGAGTGGTTCCTGTCCCCTAGACACACCAGCTGAAGCACTGAATGGCACCTTTTAGCCTTTACTCATTGAATAGCCCCTTGAACGCTTAGGGGGGAACTCTAGGTTCATAGGACAATTCAGCAGAGGAAGGCATGGAGGAGGAGAAGGGGTAGAGCTGACAAATCTTGCATCATCACCAGCTGTATGGAGATGTAGGGGTACAACAAGCTGCAGCACTGAGCCCTGTCCTGCATCCTTCCGAGTTGCAAGCAGAGTCATCCAGTGTGCTGTGAACAAAATATATCGTCCCTGCCCATGCTTGCTAGACCATGTGAAAAGAAATAGTGACTGGGAACCTGTCATTGTGGTACAGCACATTCTGCAAATTCACAGAAGGGGGCAGAATCCACCAGATAGAAAGGCAGATGTTTTAGAGCCAGCAGCTTTGACAAGCTTGCATTTAGACGCTGGGCATGTGGGTGGCGGTGACTGTAATTTATTTCTGCTGCAGCATATGGGGCAGAGAAATTTGCTACAGCTGATGGTGTGCTGCTGGCAGATGTGCTTCAAGGACCTGAGATACCCTGCACTATACTATCATCCCTGTCAGTGGAGGCTGCTGTGAGGTCATGAGGTATAGCAAGGCAGAATAAAGTGAGTTAGAAGGAGGGACAGATTTGTTCCCCTTTTGTGTGGATTTTAGGTGCTCTTGCAAAAGGGCTGAGTGGTGGGACGTTAAATGCCTTGTCAAGCATGTGGTACCCACATGACTGGTGTTTTTGCCACGCCTGTGTTTGAGACAAAATTTTCAAATTGCAACAGTGCAATCAGCTGCATATGTACTAAAAATGGCCCAGACAGCTGAGCTGTGGGAAGTGGGCTGGGAAATAACAGCTCCACAATGTGATGGAATAGGGTGGCTGCTCTCTACGCTTCCATGATGGCTGCCTCGTTGGGATTGTGGCTCACCTTCACTTTCCTCCTCTGCTCTATCTGGCACCCAAGTCACGTCAGTAACTTCATCATCATCATCATCATCTCCTCCATCCTCATTACCACTGGAGACAACTTAGCAATACGCTGCGGCTGGGGTAACACGAATACCAATTTGTGTACCAGTGTTCTCCCCTCTCTGTAGGTTCATGTTCCTGCCATCTTCAACCTCGGAGACAACATCTGAATCAAGTAATGGCTGTGCATTATCAAGGAGCAAGTGGATGATGCTGTGTTCAAATAACTTAGCTGACTGCTCAATGCCTGATGCTGGGGCTATGGCAGGAATAGCTGTGGACAAGGAGGCAGGTTTAGCCACTCTGGCAGTTTCCGGGGACTGCGCACTAGTCTCTGCTTGGGTGATGGAGGATGAGGGCGGTTTTGTAAGCCAGTCCACCACCTCCTCTGCATGCTGTAGCTGGATAGCATGGGCAACATCACTAAACAGAGGAAATAATGCCCTGTCTGAGGACTGTCCACGTCCACCTTTGCCTGTGGACACATACGCTGCTGGCCCCCTTACACTGCCATGGAAACGTCTGCCTCTCCTTGTTGTCCTCCCAGACATGATGGGGGTGCTTATTAACAAAATGTAATAAAGATGTGGAAATGTGTACATAGATGGACTTTAACCACTTCAATACCAGGCACTTAGGACACTTCCCGCCCAGACCAATTTTCAGCTTTCAGTGCTGTTGCGATTCGAATGAGAATTGCGCGGTCGTGCGACGCTGCAGCGTTGTCGTGACTTTCGACTTTTAACCAGACCCGCCCTTCACAGGATTCACGGACCATAACTTCACCAATTTCAGGTAGATACATGTGTAAAGGTGTAGAAATAATGTAAAACAATTATTCGTGGGGGTAGTACAGACCCTCCTGTTGTTCCTCTCCGTCTGCAAAGGTACCGTCACATTCCCCCGGTCGTCGCATACACAGGTGTCCGTTTCCACCTGCACCTGTCAGGAGTCTGTCCCGTAATAAAGGAGACAAATCACTACAACGGGTACGATAGGTCGATGTCGTACGTCTCCTCCACCA
>BLSH010009219.1:70707-90796 GCA_018402905.1 Glandirana rugosa | reverse complement strand
GGGACAGAGAGTTGAAATGAAAAAAAGTGAAGTCTATTGGATCAACCATTTGGACACTTTATCGCCCAAGGGGTTGAACAGGGACATCGATTTGCATCTTTTTCTATAGATATTTTAGAGATCTCCTTTTAGCTCAATCATGTCGATGAATATATTAAACATATATGTATTTTTTTTAGATCATTTTTAGTGCTTATTAGGGATATTATCTGATCATCAGACCATTTGAAAGTTCTGTTATTGACTGTTATTGACTGTTATTGTTTTTTTGGATAATTCCTTTATTAAAATTGATGTCAGAAGGAGGCGGGGTCATCCGGTTACATCACAGGGTGGCCCCACCCTTGCCTATATAACAGCTGTCAAACTGAAAAAGAGAGCAGTCGGTGGGAGCCCTCCAATCGAGAAGGAGCTTTTTTGTTTTTTCTATCTTTCAGGTCATCAGGTGCCGTGATTGAAGTGGATTACATCGTGGGACACTTTTTTTTTCTTTCTCCTTGAATAAAGGAATTGTCCAAAACTGTCTCCTGTGGTTTTTACCTTTTTTATCACTTTTTTGGTGAATGGGTAGGGGTACAATGTACCTGATCCCCATTCACATAGGATGGGGGCTGGGATCTGTGAGCCCCCTTGTTAAAGGTGGCTTCCAGATCCCGATAAGTGCCCCACCCGCAGATCCTGAAAACCTCCCGCCAATAATACCACCATATAGCATATGCACTGATAATACCACCATATAGCATCAAAAAATGAGTGTTGTAAATTAGAACTATTTTAAATTGCTAGCTGTCTAGACCCCATTATTAGCAATCTACACTAGCAGAGCACCTATTCTAATAAGTTTAGGGCAGGTGTATTTTTGCCCTTTTTTTTTTTTTTTTGGAAAATTCTTTTTATTGTTTTTCAAAACAAGTATACAATTGGGCCAGTTGCCCAGCACCATGGCCTCGCAGGGACCACTTATCTACAAAACTAGGTAACTATCCCGTTCAACTTCTCCAAGTCCCCGCCCTCCAAAAACCCCCTATTCCGGCTCTCCAGGGGGGCTAAAAATACATATTGCTAAACTGGGTATATCAGTGTGTTTACCATTAGTCTAAACACCGTATACTGTTGTGTTAAACTATTTTATTCAGATCATGTGTCCTTGCGCCAACTCCTTGGCTACTCAATTGGAATTTTGGGCATTTCTAATCAAGTTGACAATCCCGGTGCTGCCAGAGATAGTGACCCGGGGGTGGCCCATATCCCGCACCTATCAATCAACCAGCGGTAAGGGTGGAATCATACCATGCCTATGTCAGGACCTGTGTCCTTGCTTGGGTCACCAGCTGGTGGCAGTGTTTGGAAAACCAAATGGTGTAGTTCTGGTGGCCACCAGCGGGTGTCTCCCAGGAGATTGAGCTTACAGGTCATTAAGCTGCACCTGATGGGTCTGCTGGGTCTATATAAGCCCGCCTTGCTCCCTGTCCCAATGCTTCAGTATTTTCCCTGCAAGCCATGTCCATGCCTGAACCTGACCTGCTCTGATCCCCGATCTGCGATCCAGACCCAGAGACCTGATTCCTGAACCTACAGTACCTCCTTGCTCTCCTTCTGCTCCCAGTACCTGGCTCCCTGTTCCCCTTATCTGGTATCCCTGTTTGCTTATTGTATATGTGTGTGTTTTCTTCACTTGTATTTAGTTAGTCAGATAGTTAGGTGTTTATTTTGGGGTTTGGTGTGTTTTCATCTTTTACTTGTTCATTTATGTTTGCTGGTGTTTGAAGTGTGCTATTTGTCTAATAAATATATTCATATTTTCACCTTACACCTAGTCCTGATTCCTTTAAGTGCAGCCAACTGATCTGACCATCCCTGCTGGATACCTGCATATGGTATCCCTGACAGCCTACCATACTTTTTAAAAAATTTTCTCACATCCTCTAGACATGTATGTTGCTTTGTAGTGGGGGAGCATTGCATTGACTAGTTTCTTCCCGTGGGTCAGTTCAGTGGTCCTGATTTCTTCCAGTGTAGAAGGATAGATTTGCGCCCATAAAATAATACTATATTTAGCAACATACGCAGTGCCCTGGTGGGGACCACCTCCTCCACCATGCCCAACAGACAAACCCTAATCTTGCACCGGACTGGGGTCGCTAATACTTCAGATAAGCAATTGGAAATAGCTCGCCAATATCCCTGTATTTGCAGGCATGACCAGAAGATGTGATGCGTGTCGGCAGGAGTGTGGGAGCATCTCCAGCACTCCGCCGAGACGGCCGGGAACATTTTCGCTAACCTGACTGGGTTTAGGTATGTCCTGTGGAGGAATTTGAAGTGTATCAGTCAGTCTCTATCTGATACCAGGTGTTGGAAGGGCCTGACCCACATCTCATCCCACTCATCCCCCTGCAGATCCAACGCCTCCATGCTCCATTGGTTTCTACAATGCGTCAGATGGGGAGTGGTTCTTTTAAATAATTCTTTGTAAACAGTTGATAGGGTTTTTGGTAATTCCTCAGATTGTAGGAGGTTTTCAATGTCAGAGGGAAGGGATTCCACCCTTACCCACTGAAATTGTGCCTGGAATGCGTGGCGAATCTGCAGGTACCTGAAGTAATACGAATTAGGGAGATTGTGCCTAGCTTTAAGTTGGTCAAAGGTCAGAAGGTCCATCATTACAGTTATATCTTGCACTGTCTTTATACCATGTACCGCCCATGTCATTGGGTCCGGGTAAAATTCTGGCAGCTTAGAATTCATCCAGAGAGGGGACGACGGGGATACCCCCCATAACTGGGGCAGGCTAGCTTCAGGATCTGCTCCCAAACCCTTATAGTAGTTTCCATGGACCCGGTCAGGGGGAGGTCAGATTTCATGCCTCTGTATAGAGCCAGCCTTACACTTTCATAAGAACCCAGATGGGCTGCCTGGAGAACCGTGGCAGAGTCACCATCGTCCTCCCTCAGCCATCTAAGAGCAAATACCATCTGAGCTGCCAGGAAACACTTATGCCAGTCTGGAAGGGACGGCCCCCCTTGACCCCATGGTTCCTGCAGGACCTTCATCCCTATTCTGGGAGGCTTAGGTGCCCACAGAAAGGAGCTAACAATGCCTTCGATTTTCTTAAAGAAACTCCTGGGGACCCATGTTGGAGTATGCCTTAAAAATAGAGAATGACTGGGAGTAGTTTCATTTCCAGGAGGCTTATTCTGCCTATCAGTGATAATTGCAGTTTCAGCCATCCCTGAGTTTTGTGTTTTAGAAACGTTAAGAGAGGGAGGAGGTTAAGCCTTGAATAGTCATCTACCTTCGCTGTAATGTGAACACCGAGATACTTAATGGAGGTGACCCTTTGAAGGGACAACTTCGGGTCCGCCATGGCCAACGCATCCTCATCCAGTGGTAGTATTGACGACTTGGTCCAGTTCACTCGAAGACCCGAGAATTTTGCGAAACAGTCAAAGATGGCTAGCACCGCCTTCAATGAGTCTGCCGGACCCCTGAGGAAGAGGACCAAGTCGTCAGCATAAAGGGCCAGACACTTCCTGATGCCCCCCACTTCTATGGCTCCCACCTCCGAAGAGGTTCTAAGAGCTATCGCCAGGGGCTCCATAACTAATGCAAAAAGGAAAGGGGACAGAGGACACCCTTGCCTCGCCCCCTTCTAATCGCAAAAAAGGGAGAGATGCTATTCCCCAGTTTAATCGCAATTTTAGGGGCTCAGTACAGCAGTGATATCCATTTTCAGAAACTTTCCCCAAACCCCATGAGTTTTAAAACTGTGTGCAGGTACCCCAATCCACCGAGTCAAATGCTTTTTCTATGTCTATTGACACAATGATCCTGGACTTCTGCTCTGTCTCTGGTAGCTGCAGATGGGTAAAGAGTCATCTTAAATTTGTGTCCGTTGACTTCCCGGGCATAAATCCCATCTGGTCTATATCAATCAGAGAGGAGATCACTTCTGCCAGGTGGGAAGACTTCCGTGAGTATTTTGAGGTCCGTATTAAGGAGCGCTATGGGACGATAGGAGGCACAGTCAAGCTGATCCTTCCCTGGTTTGGGCAGCAACACTGGGAAGGCCTCTTGCATGGATGCTGGAAGGCAGTTCTGCTCCAAGCATTGTTCAAACAAAGAACTAAGTCTAGGGGCCAGCTGGTCTGCGTACGTTTTATAGTCGGCCGGAAAACCATCCGGACCGGGGGCCTTACCAGGGGGGGAATGAATAAATCGCCGTCTCTATTTCTTTTAACATGATCGAGGACTCCAAGCCCTCCTGCTCACGATCCGTCAGTTGTGGGAGAGGTAGTCCTTCAAGCAAAGCGTCCCTAGCCAATGCCTCATACCCTGGTATAGGGGCATATAGGGTGGAGTAAAAAGAAATAAACTCCTGCATTATGGAATAAGGATCTGACGTCAATGTCCCCGCCTTTGTTCTTATCGCCAGGATGTGTGTCTGTGTATGGGGGTCTGCCACCAAAAGTGCCAGGAGTTTCCCATTTTTGTCCCCTTCAGCAAATAGTTGGGAGGCAGTATGTCTATAATCCGAGCGGGCTAACTCAGTAAAGTGTAATGAAATTTGCCTCTAGACCTCCATCTGCGAGAGATATGCAGATTCAGAATGTCTAGCTGCGCGTTCCTCCGCACATTCCCTTTCTTTTTGGAGTAGGTTTTGGGTCGTTTCATTGTCGTGTACCCGAGCTGTTTATATGGCTGAAATGCATTCCCCCTAGCCACTGCCTTGAAAGCGTCCCACTCAAGCAGTTGTGTAGTGGGTCCTTCATTATTTGACCAGTACGTCTGTATAGAGTTGGTTAGGTGGGTGTTCACTAGGTCGTTATGGAGCCAGGTGGATTCCAGCCCCCCCCCTTGCCCCCATAGTTACGTCTAGCAAGAGGGTAAGAGGACTGTGGTCTGATATCCCCCCTGCCTGGTACTCAATTTCCGTAAGGTACTGTAGCATGGCAGAATTGCTGAATGCCAAATCAATCCTGGCAGCCGACCTGTGGGGGAGAGACATATGGGAGAAACAACGAGTTTCCGGGTGTTTCCACCTCCACAGCTCCTACAGCCTGGCCACCGATGCCCGCGCAATCACTTCGCTTGATGCCCGTCTTCCGGGATTTGAGCAGTCCAACGCCAGGATGGCATTGAAGTCCCCCATCACCACCAGAGGGAGATGAGCCACAGGCGCCAGCGTTACCAGCAGGTCATATAACATTTGCAGTTGAATAGGTGGGGGCATATACACATTAACCAACAGCATCTTAACATGGTAAATGTCCCGTACCACCGCCACATACCTGCCTCCCTGGTCAGGGAACACCCGATGGACTGTGCACGGCACCTGCTTGCTTATCAGAATGCTCACACCTCTAGCATACGAGGAGTAGGTGGCGTGAAACGCCTTTTGTATTCACGGTTTGC
This sequence comes from Glandirana rugosa, assembly GCA_018402905.1. NCBI lineage: Eukaryota > Metazoa > Chordata > Amphibia > Anura > Ranidae > Glandirana > Glandirana rugosa. The sequence goes on along the minus strand of BLSH010009219.1, from coordinate 85,381 downwards.
GCAGGTCCAAAATGACATTGCCATCCAGGTGGGTCTCCTGCAGGAGAGCAACATACGGCCTTGCCATCTTGAGATATTTAAACACTGCAGCCCACTTAAATTTATTGTTCAGCCCTCTAATATTCCATGATAGCAGTTTAACCTTGTTAGCCATGTCCCATCAGTTGGTACAACACAATTAGGATTAACGTTACCGAGCACATTGGATACCAAACATGATAGACCATGAAGTAACCCTGACCCACAAGATAGACATCAGTAATAACAAAACCCATTACCTGAAGAGCTGGAAAAAAAAAAAAAAAAACCCTGCCTGTCATTTTACCGGTATAACCTGTAACAAAACCAAACACCCGAAAGTCCAGTAATTGACTTTTACCCAAAAACAGTAACAAACTGAGTTGTGAAGCAACCTAGCAATCCAAAGTTCAGCAAGCTGTGTTCTTCCTGGAGTCTCCCCAGACTCTGTGAATCAGGAGAGAGAGGGAAGCATCAACAATGCAACAAATGCACACCCCTCCCAGCAGTGCTCAGGGTGGAGTGTCATTAGGATAGGGAGCAGTTGCCCCCTTGTGGTTGCCGTGCACAGGGCACGCTCCTATCTCTACATGTGTCTGCCCAGGTTCAGGGTGAATATCATTCCAACAGTAGATCCCAACTAGCATTGAGAGCATACCTTGTAATATGTACAGATGTTCATGCCCCGTAATACAGTACAGGATACAATCAGTAGCTGAAATGACAGCCGCAATGAACTGTGCGGAACCTCTGGGCCATCCAGGGTGACCCACTCAACCGTGGGATCAGGGGGAAAAACATGTCATTGAAGGAACTTACAGTAGGGTAGCAGAGAATACTTCCAGCAGATCCATTGTTAAACTATGATAGGAGCCAGTTCGGTGAAGATGCAAGGAGTTGTGGCCAGCCAGCTGCTAGAAGTCAGATAAAAAGTTTTGTCCAGCCACTCACAGGCGTCCGCTGGGTTGTCAAAAAATCTCACAGATCCCTTGAATTGGACGAGTAGCCTGCTTGGGTATAGCATGCTGTATTGAATTTCCTTGGCACGGAGTCTCCTACGGACATCGTTTCCGCAGAGAAATCCGGGAACAGCATGACACGGGTGTTATCCACTTTCAAGTCCTGATGTTTCCTGGATTCCGTAAGGATTCGGTCCCTGTCCCTGTGGTTCAGGAACCTGACTAAGAAAGGCTGCGGCAGGGAGCCTGGGGAGCGAGGCATTGTGGGCACATGGTTCACGACGTATGTAGGAGGAAGATCTCCCAACCCCAATAGGTCCTTAAAGAACTGCTCAGCAAATATTGTGGGGTTCTTTCCCTCAGCCCCCTCAGGTAGGCCTACCACACGCACATTATTTCTGCGCTGTGGTCTTCAGCGTCATGTGCCCTATTTTGCAGGGCCTTCACCAAATCAGTTAGCTCCGGTAGTTGAGCATTGTGTGCCAATGAGGAGTCCTCCACCATTGCGATCCTGTCCTCCGCCGTGGTCAGCCGCGACCGGATTTTGTCCAGATCATGGCAGATGAGTGAGCACTCAGTGGACAGCCTGTCTATGCTCACCTTCACTTCCGCCTTGCTGGCATCTATGGCTGCCAGGATGGGGCTGCAATCTCGGGGGACCCGTTCAGCGGGACTGCATGCGCGGCATCCGGGCCGGATCTCTCCCTCTCCTACACCCGCTCCATGTCTACGTGCTTCTTGTCAGCACGCGGCTGACTGCCAAAATGGAGAGCCAAGGCATAGGAGGGGGCAGAGCTGTGGCCTACATTACCCTGAGAGCGGGTCTGTGGCTTGTCCCTCTGCGGTGTCTGAAGCGACTTCATGGCCGATTTAGACATCCCCGTGCTCAGGAGGAGATGAGCCACCCGGCGAGCAAGGAAAAAAATCGAGTTTGCAGCTTCCCCAAATGGATAATTGCCAGGATGGTGCTGAGCTGTGGAGACACGCTGCCTGCTCCGATCACATCCAGCCACGCCCCTTTTTTTGCCCCTTTTAATAAAATATCCTGGCTGTGTGACTTTTCTAGTAACTCAGATCTCTGTTAAGAGTTAGAATAATGTTAATTATGGAAATATATTCATCCATGTACACTTTTATGTGGGAAAATCACATCCAGTTGTATTAAAAAATCATAGAACCCTGGAGAATGTGAGTCATATATTTTTTGTACTGTAAGCAAGGAATTTTGATGAAACCACTGGAAACAGATAAAAGACCAAATAAAAATGTGCGGAAAAAAATTGTGACGTGACTGTACTGAGAAAAGGGACATTGACATGCTATATTGTTTGAACGTTTAAAACAAACCCACATTTCTAATTCATACATTTTGAATATAAATAATTCACTATTAATACAAAAGTTTAACAATGTTTAGATAATACTTTAACGGTCTCCTTTATTGCCTTTAAACTTTTTTTATTGACTTTATACTTCCTGTCATATAAAAGATTTCAGATGACTGTTTCTCATACATTTTTGGTTATTATAAAACAAGCTATTCATGGAATGCTTTGTTGAATAGTTAATTATGTAATGAATGTGGTATGTGTAATGAATGTTGCTAAAATGTAATTATATCATTTATATATTGATTTATGAAAACAGTATGAACTAACATGGAATTTGCATTACAGTGTTTTTTTAGATTGTTTTCAACCTTTGCTTTTAAAGAAAACCAGTAGTGAGAGGCTACCCTCCTTGTTAACATTCTGGTGGCCACCGAGTAAGTCACTGACTTTCCCGGTTGGAGTTTCAGATGAGGGTTTCCAGGACGGTTGGCGACATGACACAAGGTGCCAAAGGTTGTCTCAGGCAATGCATTCTATGGAAAATTTGACTCTCCAGGCCCACAGGAAAGTCTACTACAACCAGGGTGAAGGAGTGAGTACCAGTGCCCCCTTAAAAACGTGATATTAAATTTCATGGCCCATAACTCAAACCCACTGGATAGACTTGCTACAAATACAGCTTCTTCCCCTTGACAAGCGTTGCTGAAGTGGCTTTTGTAGTTAGGATGACCTGGTAGCCTTCTTATCAGAGCACCAACATGAATCTCCTTCTTCTATCTATATATATCTATATATACACTATATTGGCAAAAGTATTGGGGCGCCTGCCTTTACACGCACATGAACTTTAATGGCATCCCAGTCTTAGTCCATAGGGTTCAATATTGAGTTGGCCCACCCTTTGCAGCTATAACAGCTTGAACTCTTCTGGGAAGGCTGTCCACAAGATTTAAGAGTGTGTCTATGGGAATGTTTGACTATTCTTCCAGAAGCAAATTTGTGAAGTCAGGCACTGATGTTGGACGAGAAGACTTGGCTCGCAGTCTCCGCTCAAATTCATCCCAAAGGTGTTCTATCGGGCCAGTCAAGTTCCTCCACCCCAAACGCACTTATCCATGGCTTTATGGACCTTGCTTGGTGCACTGGTCCAAATCCCTTGGCGGAGGGGGGATTATGGTTTGGGGTTGTTTCTCAGGTATTGGGCTTGGCCCCTTAGTTCCAGTAAAGGGAACTCTCAAAGCGTCAGCATACCAAGACATTTTGGCCAATTTCATGCTCCCAAATTTGTGGGAACAGTTTGGGGATGGCCCCTTCCTGTTCCAATATGGCTGCACACCAGTGCACAAAGAAAGGTCTATAAAGAAATGGATGAGTGAGTTTGGGGTGGAGGAAGTTGACTGGCCTGTGCAGATTCCTGACCTCAACCCAATAGAACACCTTTGAGATGAATTAGAGCAGAGACTGTGAGCCAGTCCAATGTTTCTTGGTTCCTGTACACGTGCTATGACTTGTCTTGTCATGGATTGCTGCTTGCCTGACCCTTGTCTTGATACAGACTATTCTACTTATTGCCACATGCCCTGAGCCTTGCCTGAATAACAGATACACTACTGATTGCCACCTGTCCTGACCTTTGTTTGGATAATAAATATGCTATTGATTGCTGCTTGGCCTGACCCTTGCTTGGTCAATGTTCTCTGTCTCTGCCTAATGCTGGTCATTCTTGACCACTGCATACTAGTCGCCCAGCCAGACACTTGTCCTTGTCACTCCTGCAAATGGTACTTGTCTTAAACATTTTCTGCATTGTAAAGCCATCTGATATAGTACATAAACTCTTTCTATCTGAGTGTTGCTGGGGAGCGTCCCAATCTTACTAATATAGCACTGTGTCTTAAGCCCTGGGTATATCCAAGTACCAGTAGACATACTAGCCTTAAGAGAAATGCAGTTGCTATAGGTGTCCTGCAGTCTTGCTTTTTTCACAGATAGGGTATAGGATGTGCACCGATAAACCTTATTTGGCCTTACCCCCACAGGAGCTGCTGGTGATTATGGGTCCTCTGTTCCGCCATGACTCTTAAAGCTGCTTGGTCCCCACGGTTATAGGCAGAAGGCTGCTCACACCTGTGTAACTCTAGTGGTAGTAAACTACCATTTTATAATACTGCACATAAATTAGGACACAGACTACCAAATGGTAGGTCAACTAAGTTTATTATATCTAAATAGGTAAATAGTGTGTGAATTAGTAAACAAACAACAGGACACTTTAAATTTTCAGAACTAAATAAAGAAAACACTGGCCTACAACAGGATTTAAAGAGGATCTCCACTGCATCTGAGAACCACAAACCAAAAACACTATTTAATTCATTTTTAATATTCAAAGTAAACAAACCCATCTATCCATGTCTCTATGCATTCTTTTGTTGAAAAATCACTTTGATAACAACCCCCTAGCATTTCTGGCCATGGCCATCTTGAGTAAGGGCAGATGATTCATGTAGCATTTATTTCCTGGAATCCATCTGCCCTTAGCTCAGGCATGCATGCAGGAGAGTGTGCTTATCTGAGTAAACCTCTCCTTCTCTTCTCCCCTCCAGAAGACTCCTGGAGTGTATGACATCATTTGCCTAGGCAAGAAACCAGGAAGTGACTGAAGACATGTAAAAAAAAAAAAGTTTAAAACAAGTAAATATGATATACTTTCCTATTTGTTTACTAATGCTAGGACGATGAGGATTAAAATTAATTAGTGTTGATTGGGAGAGTGAAGTTTAACTGAGCTGCAGAAATGCTAAATCAAGTTTTAACTGAGGTAACTCATAATGAGCGGGTTCAGAATCAGGAAACACAATGCCAATGTTCTTGAGTGCACTCTTTACTGATACCCCTTGAGTGTTCCTGAAGGGAGAACCCCTAGAAGGTGTTTGCAAAGTATCTAGCACCTTTATATGCGTGTTCACTGGCTTGCGGTGGGGCTCTTTTTCTAGGTGGTACACATGAAGCTGTCTGTAGGACTGCTAAGTAAAGAGCAATCTGCTGGCTGTGTGTAGCAAGGGATATGTCTCCAGTCTTCACAGGTGACAGGTTTGGTCCCATACACTTGGCCGTCAGCAGTTCCAGATGTCAGGTCCCATTGGCTCAATCTCTCAGCTTTGGTTCACACAAAGTGCAGTCTCTGGTGGGCTCTGGCAGACCTGGCAGCAAGTCTGTTCTCCCTCTGATGTAGGCAGACAGCCACAAGCTGCTGGTCCCCTCTCTGTGACAATTTCTCTCTTCTCTCTGATGCAGCTGTGGCACATCACGCAATAGGTCCTCTCTGCTCTCCTTCTCCTAAGAAAATACCCCTCAGTCTCTAGCGTTGCCTGGGAAAGGCAATTCTGTCTCTCTTCCTCTGTGTGCAGGGATGTTGGCTCTTGTAGTTTAGAGTCTATCTGACATGTTCACTTCTATTGAGCTTTACCCTTAAGGAAACTATAATCCTGAATGTCTTTTGTGGCTTCTGCATCTTCCCCCTGCTGCTGATTGGTTCCAGCTCCCTTGATCCCTGATTGGCTCAAATCCATTGCCAGGAGAAAGGGGATGAAGCAAAAGCAGGGGACTTCACACAGAACCACTCTTTCACTCTCACACTCTCTCACACACACACACACACAGCCCAGTGCTCTGACACAGTGTACCAGTGGGGGGGGTAAGTGGGGGAGTCCACACAGAGAGCTGCTCTGCAGTCAACAGCCCTGTCACCGCTCACAGCAGCAGAAGGGTGCATGGGGTATCACATAGCCACTGTTACACTTACATTATCGCAAGTCACAAACTGTACTGTGAATATGGAACCTATAGAAGTCCAGTTATTTGCATATGAAGTTTGTTTGTAGATACGACTTCTCAGATACACCAAACTCCTGCTGTTGCTGCTGCACTAGCAGCCCCAGAACTTGAGCTAAAAATGTATTTACTGGTTCATTTTAGTGGTAACTTTAAAATCTGATGCAGGTTGTATTTCCAGCCTCACTCTCAGTCCTGGAGTTCTCAACAGCAGCAATTAAAGAATGTGATATCTCTACTCCAAGGCAATTCATTATCCTGAGCCTACAGTTCACCATCCCCTGACCCTGCCCTGGCTTCTTTGGATGTGTCCTTCAATTCTCTGGGAGTCCTTTATAATGGCCCTGACTACAGGTTAGTCACTTCACACCTGAAATTCTTGAAGAAGCCATGCAGCTGGTCAAAGCGTATGCCGTGTAGATTGGGGCTACTTGCCTTTCTGCTCTGAAGAAAATATACAGAAATAACTAACCTCAGGCTCTGTCTTTGTTATGGTACCAATGGACTTTTCACAAGCAGTTTCCCAAGTAAGCCGGTAAATCCCCAGGCTAAGTGGAGTGGGAAGTGTGGTGGCAACTTTGCTAGGGCATATCTGTCTCCCTGATGAGCATAAAATGTTATTTGTCCCTGCCCGCATAACTTTTCTAACTCTTGAGCACAATATATTAGCCTTATTTGTCAGTTTTAGCTCCCTCTTGTTCCAGTGGCTCTCCCATTCTTCCTGGTTGTCACGGACAACCATCTACTAGCTCAAGGTACAGACAACATCCAGATTACCATACTAATAGTTGCCTTAGGAGCCGGTCACCAAGAGCACATCTCATTCTTCAGCATCCACTTTCTGTCTTCCCGCCTATTTTTGGCTTACCCATGTGTACATGAACAGAATCTAAGGATCAGTCAGGCTACTCAGAGGATGGCAGCTTGGGACAATTTATTCTCTGATCACTCTCTTTGGGGGCAATTGATTCTTGCCTCAAAATCTCTCCCTGACTGTCAGGATTTCTCAATTTTCTTTAGTGCCACATCTGCCATTGAGCTATCACTGCATTGGCCATATGACTGTATGATTGATTTTCTCCCTGGTACTTCACTGCCCAAGGGGCAATTTTACCACCAATATAAGCCCACAAATCATAAAGAACTATATCTGGAAAACCTGCAAAAGGGCAATGTGCCTTTCATCTGTTTCTGCTGTAGCAGATTTCTTATTTGTAGAGAAAAAAGATGACACCATATATCGACTATTCAGGACTGAATCACATTACTCTTCCTCACCAATACTCACTCCATTTCATAGAAGAAAACAAGGAAAGAGGGTGCCCCAGCCTTGCTCATTACCTTTGCAACACTGGAAATGTTTATTAAAAGTAGAAATGCATACTCACAAGCAAAATGGTGAAATCAGGCAAAAAATACAAAGTCCATCGTTCACATCATCAACAAGATCTGCTGGCCAGTAGACATGAGTGGTATGAAAGTCTAGAGTAGGCTACCACCCTCTTCCCTTGTTTTGTTCTAGAGTTGCCTTTGGGTTTCCCCTGACCTGTTGTGAGTGGCAGCACAGCCTATGCGACGGTGTGACTTGTTTTCTGCCACTTTATTTCATCACTGAGTTCTTCACCTGTGCCCTGGTAGCGCCCACCACTGACCTTACAATGACATATGCTAATCTCATATTGGGGCCTCTAGAAACTATCCATGCTTTTGAAACCCCAAAGAAGGCTTTCATATCTTGAGGCATCTGGACCCGCCTTGAAATTTTGGCTGGAGGTTGATATTTTTGAGAGTGGGATAAGGGCTTACTTGTTGCAACATACTTCCAATAGTAACGTGCATCCTTCTGCTCTCTCAATATCTCCTCCTTTGAATGCAATTATGACACTGTCAATTAAGAACTATATCTGTGTAATGGACCATGGCTTGAGGGAGACCAACATCCATGTGTCATCTATATGGATCACAAGATCCTCTAGTACATTAAGCCTGCTCAAATGCCTAAATTTCTCATCCCTCTTCTTTATGTTTGGTTTCATCTTGATTCTTTTGTCTAGCTTTTACGAACGTTAAGGCAGATGCTCTGCTTTTCTTCCCACTATGATGAGCACCCCGTTCTTCCAAAGTTAATTGGACGAAACACGTCAGAAAGTAATGTCAGACCAGAACTATAAGTGTCCGTTCCACCATTTTGGAAAGTGGAAGTTTGTATCTATTTGCCAATGTAAGTATTGCTGGTCTAAATACATGGTTTTAAGTGGGATTTTCTGCACTATTTGACTTTTCTTCTTCCTACATGTCCTAATGCTACCTACCATGCCTGGAACACCGTATATGTTGAGTGAATCCATCTAACCCTGTGTCTTAGGAGGCAAGTCTGGTAAGGTGCATTTTTTTATTCAGGATGCTAATGATTCTTTCAAAATGTGTGGAAACCTAATTTGGTCTAAACATAATCACATATCCCAACTATCACTTTCATCTAACCTCTAGAATATTGCATTAGTTATTTTGAAAGCTTGTATAATAGAAAAGAAGATGTGAAAAAAGCACTTGTGGGTTTAAGCAATCATTTTTGCATTATTTATCTCCATGGGTTGTGTACTTGGGGGTGTAGCGGGCATGTGCTTGATTCCTGTATACTTTTTTCTATCCCTCTTTTCCATCTTAGAAAGTTGGGAAGTATACATAATTATTGTTATACAGGATTTATATAGCGCCGACAGTTTGCACAGCGCTTTAAAATATTAGGGCAGACAGTACAATTACAATACAATTCAATACAGGAGGAATCAGAGGGCCCTGCTAGTTAGAGCTTACAATCTAGGAGGGAGGGAGAGATTATAATGAGAATATACTCACTAATGGTGGTCATAGGTAGGCAAATGTCTTCACTGAGGATAACTGAGGAAGAGACATGTTTCTGTCTTCCAACAAAGTGGTGCCTACCATTAGGTGTTTTGTAACTCGGATAATAAACAGAAGTGGTGATATAAAATTGGCCATGTTATAATGATATTTGTCAAAAACATGGATCCCTGTGTGAAATAATTAAGGGATCTGAGGCATCCTTAAAAAACTCTGTCCTTGCTTGAATACAAGAGCAGCTCTTTCTGATTAGGGGAGCAGTTAGATAAACCGCCTAAAGTGTTTCGAAAGCACAAACTTTTTCTTTTAATTTTGGAGTGGCGAGAAGTTAGAATCTATGACCGTTTTGATAGTTGTCTGTTTCCTTGTTAGGGGGGATTTACTCAATTTGTTTGTCTGGGTGACGATTGCCATAAGAACTGAAACTTCAAAATCCCAGGAAAAATCCACATTTTTAAGTTGTCGAAGGAAATATCTTTCAATAGGCACACTTGTATTAGTGACAACTGTTTAAGAGGTGACACAAATTAACCCCTTTACTTCCAAGCCTTTTTCTGACATTTGTTGCTTACAAGTTAAAATACATATTTTTTGCTAGAAAATTACTTAGAAACCCCAAACACTATATATCATTTTTTTAGCAGAGATCCTAGAGGATAAAATGACGATTGTTGCAATATTTTATGTCACACGGTATTTGCGCAGCGGTCTTTCAAACACATTTTTTTTGATAAAAGACATTTTCATTAATAAAAAAAAACAAAAAAAAAAACAGTAAAGTTAGCCCAATTTTTTTATATAATGCGAAAGATGGTGTTAAGCTGAGTAAATAGATACCAACATGTCACACTTTGAAATTGCGCATACTCGTGGAATGGCGACAAACTACGGTACTTAAAAATCTTCATAGGTGACACTTTAAAAATGTCTATTGGTTACCAGTTTAGAGTTACAGAGGAGGTCTTGTGCTATTATTATTGCTCTATTGCTCTAATGATTGCGGTGATACCTCACATGTGTGGTTTGAACACCGTTTACATATGCTTTTGGGGAGGAGGTGGGGGTGTGGATACCCAATTTTTACCGGTACTTCTGTTCCGGTTGCCTTAGGCGATCGGAAGTGGAAGGTCTCCTTCCCCCTCCCTCCTGAAGTCTTGTGGGACACAGGACAGGTCCTAGAAGACTTCGGGACCAATAACAAAGCGCAGCGCCGCTCGGGCGTGCGCAGTGTGTGCCCGGCCGTGAAGCCGCTTTCCCACACTGCCAATCACGGCGCCATGGAGGGGAGGGGGAGAGATCTGAGGCTTGTGCCGGCCACAACTTTTTGTAGCTGCTGACTTTTAATAACCTTAAAATACAGTGGAACTCCGCTTTAAATGTATGTTTTGCATTAAAACCATGTACCTGAATTTAATTTGGTATCAGGATGAAGAAGTGGGACAAGCAGTACAAGGAGCCAATCAGTTTATGTGCTGTAGTGCAGGAAACATACTGATAAGAGGAAAGAGCAAAGTGACAGAGAGTATAGCTCACCAGTCTGCTGCTGGAGGTGGGCAGGATATGTATATGTTTTACTGAAATGAGCTGTGTAGACTTCAGAACTGGATCCTTTAGCAGATAAAATAGCTCCCTAATAGGTATTTTATCCCTGTAATTATCCCTGTAATTGAAGTTCAGAATTATGTACTTTTTAATAAGGCCTAAAAATACATTCTCCTTTGTTTGTAAAAAAAAACAACTTGAGTTGGTCATACACTCTGCAAATCTCCTTCAGTTCCTAATGGACTGGCCCAAAAATCTCTACTTGGGTGGCTCTGTTGCCCCCCTCCTCACAGACATCTGTCAAGTAAAAACTTTTCAGATACTCTGACAGCCGCCACCACCAGCTGTCAGAGTACAATAGCTAGGCAGGGGGATTCATCCATCTGCGCTGTTAGCTTTGTACTGTTAACAATAGACCAGCAGTATTTTTAGGAGCAAAAAATCAATATGATAATCTTTGTCAGCTTACTTTTACATGCAATTTACCTTACGAAATGTATAATATAATAGCAAATTAGTTTAAATTCTTGCAGTAGAATTTTTAGTAAACTAACAAAATAAGATTCACAAATTATTTTTTTTGGAATATTCTTCCTGTGTTGATGTGGAGCTGATTTTTTCCTGCAGTTTTATTGATTATGTTTACTTTCCTCACAACTGCAGTATGCATAAATCCCTTCATATTAAAACATAACATTTCTCCTTTTAATCAATATACCAATTACATTAGTAACTGGGATGCAAGACTAATACTGGTTGTTTGGGGAGAATACTGCCTGACATATTACCCCCTTTTAAAATCAACCAAATATGCTTGATTTGTCTAATCCGATAGTTAAATCCATAATAAAAGTGTATCCCAATTTTTTTTAATAATTGTTACAAACATTACTTTTATTTTCTTTCTTCTCCTTCTAATTCACTAAAGCATCCTTGTTAGATGCTGCTTTGAATATTACCTCTTTTTGTAACTGTGGTTTGCTATAATGCTGTACAAATTACTCAACAAGAATACCTACCTGATGTTTATAATCATAGCTCAAATCACAATTCCTCCTGAAGCACAAAGCTCTCCTTTTATAGATATTAGAAATGCATGAAGGATGATGACAGCTATGTTAACCCATATGCATTTTAGCGGGCAAGATGCATAGATCCTTAATAGCTCAGAGAAACAGAGGAATACTCTGATTTATTGCGCATAATAAAAAGCTACTTACAGGAACCCATAAAAATATTGCGTTGTATTAAAACAAGTACGGCGAGGTGACTGGTGTGCGTTCCACCAACTCTCTCCCACCGCCGGCAGACGTGATGTGATCGGCTGTGACGGACCGGAAGTGACATCAACGCGTTTCGCTCTGGGACTAGACCGTCATCACGGACCGCAATGACGCTCTAGTCCCGGAACGAAATGCTTTGCTTCCTCAAGTGAACAGTCAGCACCACTGTACAAAACTTTTTTTTACTAGATAATATTTGACCCTCCACTTCTTCAAACCCACCCCATCAAACCTTCAAACTGAGAGCAAGAGCAACATTTTTGTAAAAATGAGAACCAGCATTATCAAGATGGTATTGTGAAGCAGAAACATCAATACAGCTATCATTGCCAGTAACTCAGAAACATTGTTAGGAATCATGTACAAAGGGTATAGTTTGCATCTGAGCTGCTTTTTCAGGTCAATATAACAAGGTGTACCTGAAAGCATATTGCATTTGATTTGCTTCTAGGTCTGATGTCTAGATGCCCCTATTGAACACTCCTATTTCCACTCACCCTCTTTGGTTATGAAATCAATAGAACATTTTAATACAACTTTATTTTACTATTAGAAGGTAGAAAGGTTTAGTTGTATATCAGACTGCGCACACATAATGACATAAAATATTTATTTATGACTGCTCACAATTTCTGAGATTATTGTGTTATCCTCTAAGCATTTGACAATAGGTACCTAGATCCTTCCCTATTTGCTACTTGTTTGTTAGAACACCAACAGGGAATCTTACCCTTATGCATCTACTGTGACATTATGAAAGGTGAGGTGATTGATGGACATTATGTTTCACCTCGCATGCATTAATATGCAGGAAACAAAGGTGGAATCTGGGTTTTACCAGCCTTGGCAGAGTTGGTTCCAGACCAGATTTTGCGATCCACTTGTATCAACCAACAGATGTTATAAATGAATCAGGACTGGAGCAAAAAATTTCTCTAGGCCTAGGAGTGACTCAGGGATGCCAAAACCTGAGAGAGCTGCTTATGGGAAGTCTGCTTTGTAAGAGAAAAGGTTTGCAATGTCTTTGTTTTGTGGATGACTGGGAGAAGCCCTGCACCTGAGAGGTAGGATCTTGAATTGTTTAGTTAGTGCCTTAGGATTTATTTTCTGTTTTGTTTATTTTATTTTCATGCAATCTTTTAAAAACAAAACTGGCTACAAGTCAGACTTTAAGAAACCTGCCGTCTGGACTATCTTTTTCCCAGGGAAGGTGACCCCCGTTGAGCTAACCCCTGACATATGGTAGATTTGGCGGGCATCTTCCTGAACAAGTGGAAAGTTAGAGGATGTGCTAAGAGCCCTACTGCAGGCCACTGCAACCCAGCAGAAGAACAATCGCCAGCAACAGGAAACCAACCGCCAGTTCGCAGAGGCCCCTGCCACACAGCAGGAGGCAATTGCCAGGTCACTGCAGCCCAGCAGGAAATCAACCTCCAGTTTGTGGGGGCCCTGTTGGAGTTAAAGAAGGGGTCCACAGGTCCTTTGCCAATGGAACAGAAAATGGTATGTGCCAGCTATTACCTGCAGAAGATGTGGAAGCTTATCTTACAACATTTGAAAAAGTCGCTATTCGGGAAGATGGCAAAAAGAGCAATGGGCAGGACCGCTAGCGCACTTTCTTACCAGAGACCCCGAAAAGGCCTATTTTGACCTGGAACCAAATGCCACCCAGGATTATGAAACACTGAAAGCTGACCTAATTGCATGCCTGGCAGTCACTTTTGCAGTCTGGGCTCAGCGGGTGCATTGGTGGGCATACAGTAATGACAAGCCACCCCGCTCCCAGATGTATGACATGGTACATCTCACCAAAAAGTGGCTGCAGCCAGAAGCTTTGTCAGGCCCTAATATTGTGGAGTGTGTGGTCATGGATCATAACCTGTGCATGCTCCCTGTCACTTTGAGGAAGTGGGTCAGCCATGGGGACCCTAAGACTACAAACCAGCTGGTGGACCTGGTGGAGAGATATATGGCTGCTGAGGACTTGTTGTACTCATCCGTGAGCCAGCCCAATGTCTCTAGGAGTGAAAAAAACACCCGGAGGATCCGGTAAGACTGTTCCAGGGTCCAAGGGTTCAGGGAAAAATTACAAGATGTGGCTACAGATAATGAGACTATGGGCTCAGGACCTGGAGACTGGCCAAATAGGTCAGGAAGGTCTCTGAGGCCATTTAGAGGACTGGGTATAGACCATCTAAAATGTTACCGCTGCGTGAGTTAGATCATATTGCTGCTAACTGTTCCCTAACTGATGAGCCAAAGCAATGTGATAATGCTTATTTGAAAAAATGCATGTCTCTTTTTGCACAAGTGGCATGTACTGCATCATGTCAGGGACGCATGGAAAAGCAAACGTGCATGATTTCAGTTGATGGAAAGCCAGTCACCACGCCGCTTGATTATGGTAGTGTTGTGACATTAACCACTTAAGGACCGGAAGGATTTCCAGCTTTCGGACCGGAGCCCTTTTTGCGATTCGGCGCTGCGTCGCTTTAACTGACAATTGCGCGGTCGTGCGACGTTGTATGCAGCGTGCTGGCGCGTTAACAGTCAATTTCGCTGCGTCGCGGCTTAGCGTTTTTCCCGAGGCCAGGCTTTCGACCTTTAGGAAGGCCAGGAATTCACCAATTACAGTGTTGTGATGGTATTAGTTCGCCGCACCACTGACCGAAAGGTAGTTGACTTTAGTACGTGCAAACGAAAAGGTACGCAGGGACTGTACTACGTCATGTACGGTGAACACGTTTTTCTCTGTACGTAAAAAAGTTTATTCGTAATAGTGTAACGAAACCGAGTAGTCAATCCCTTGTCAATCGTCGTTATACTAGATTGAGTGCGTCGC
>BLSH010009219.1:33406-64199 GCA_018402905.1 Glandirana rugosa | reverse complement strand
CAGCTACACATACAGTAGCTGCTGACTTTTAATATTAGGACACTTACCTGTCCTGGACTCCAGCGATGTCGGCACCCGCCGCCGATCTTCGGATCGGGGGACGGGTGCAGCCGCTTCCATCGCGGGTAAGGGAACCCGGACGTGTAAGCAGTACAGCTTCACGCCGGGCACCTTACCGCGCATGCGCGAGCTCTGCCACGCTCTGCTACTGGCCAGGCGGCCAGTAGCAGAGCGAGCAGGGAGGAGGGAGCCGGCTTCTGACGTCATCTGCCGCGTCCGCCGGCCAGAACTCCCGGAAGTGTGGAAAAGGACACCTGTCTAAAGACAGGTGTCCTCTTCCCCCTCCCCCCCGAAAGGTGCCAAATGTGACACCTGAGGGGGGGAGGAATCCAACCAGCGGGAGTTCCACTTTAGGGTGGAACTCCGCTTTAAGTGGTTAAAGGGCATAGACTCCACAAAAACAAATGCAATAGGTGTAATTGAAACAGAGGGCACTCTCTTTGAATTACACAGTAGTGCACAGTAGTGCATTAAATAAGTGGTTCTGCTATATGTACTGTTGCATTTTAATAACGTTCTGTAGATTGGGGAATGTACCCCTTGCTTCATCCCCTGTCTCTCCCCCCTTTTTCCCTTTTTTAACAACTATTTTGGAATAGACTTAAAACTTTTTATATCTATTGCATTTGTTTTGGTGAAGTCTATGCCCTTTAAAGTCCCACCAGAGGGTCTGTTTTTCTAATTTGTATTTAGGGATGTGGGCACATTCTTCACATATCCCAAGGAGTTTAAGCGTACCCATTGAATTGTAGATTAAAGTGGTTGTCACAGGAAAAAGAAAATAATTTTGTTTTAAGACAATCTCCCTCCCTCTCTTCTCTGTTTGGCCACAGGCAAAGTTGCCTGGCATGGAGGTCGCTTCGGGTCACGTTGAAAGTCGCGCTGAAGTCGACTTGAGGTTGCCTTGAAGTCTCGTTCAAATCGCCTAGCAAAGTCGCCTCTGAAGTCGGATCGCCTAGGTGTGAACCGGCCCTTAAGCCAAATGTATTCTTGTACATTTCTTTAGTAAAAATTACCCAAGTTAGTATATTTTGTTTAGTGTGTGTTGGGCTTTCAAGGAGTATAAATGAAAGTGATTGTAAAAAAATCACTTTGTAAAACAACCCATTCTGTTTAAAATAGAAATGAAAGGAAAAATATTTGTGTATAGTCATAAAAAAACATTTTCCCCCTTTTTTATAGGTGATTACATTCACTCTGTTCTCAGTTTTTAATAGTAAAGCAGAGGGACTGGTACAGCAGGTGCATATCAGGAATATGAAATGTTGGGTTAAGATATTCTTTAAGCGTAAATTACGCATCTAATTTCCTGACTACATTGCACATTTTTGGAGGCCCTGGAGCACCAGGACAGCGAAAACACACACAAAATGACCCCATTTTGGAAAGCAAACACTCCAAGGTATTTTCTGAAAGGCATAGTAAGTCTTGAAAATGTCATATTTTCCTCAAGTTTTTGGAAAATGCTGGAAAGAAAATGAAAATGTATTTTTTACATAATGTTGTCAAATAATAAGATATTTCTGACACACAACATAGGCATACTGTCAGGACATGTATCACTTGAAAGTGGCACTGTGCTTCTAAGAGCAGAAGGTTGTGGTTTAGGTGTCCACCTGCGGGTGTCTTCCAGCAGCCAACAGACCCAGTAATGAGTTTCCACCCGATGATGGCTGCTGGGAAGGTATTTAGGTTCCCCTTTACTAGTGTCTCTTGCTCCAGTGTTTTTCTGCGGCCAGATTCTGTTTGCCATTGATATTGATCTTGCTCCTACCCTGTTCCCTGCTGTCTTGTACCAGCTCCCCTTATTGATCCCAGTTTTGGTCCTCCTTTCCCATCTGCTCCCTACACCTCCAGTTCTTCCCTGCTTTCCTGTGTTCTCCATTTTGTATATATTTTACATAAATAGTTGTTAGTCAGGCTTTCTGTCTGGTAGGTTAATTAGTTAGGTATTCTGAAAACTGCTCTCAGTTACCTTGTGGAAGGCTGAGGTGCTGAGAGGGCTTCCCGTGCAGCTTGGTGCAGAGCACCCCCTGAAGGCGGGAACATGGAGCACTGTGTTCGAAGAGGCAGGGGTCACGTAGGTGGATGAGACGTCTGCAAGGTGGCCGGCTGGCACTGCTGGGCTGAAGTCCCTCAGAGGTACCGGATACTCTTGGCGCTGGGACGTGACCAGGGGTGAAGTCAAGCAAGCCAGGAATCATACACAGGGGGTCAAGCAGGAAGAGTCGGGAGCAAGCACTGACAAGGCTTTTAATTTGTCAAAAGCTGCCTGAGCCTCTTGTGACCATCGGAAGCGGGTGTGCTGACGGGATCAGCTGGGTGATTGGGGAAATGATGCCAGAAAATTTTTTTAATGAATCTCCGATAAAAGTTAGCAAACCCCATGAATCTCTGGATGCTCTTTTTATCGGTGGGAGCTGGCCATTCCAGGATAGCTGACACCTTTTGCGGATCCATATCTACACCATTCATGGAGATGAGTAAGCCTAGGAACTGGATGGTTGTCTTTTCAAAGTCGCACTTTTCTGCTTTTGCGTACAGTCCATGTTTCCTTGGTGTCAATAAGACTTTCTTGACATGAACTCTGTGTAGTTCCAAGGAGGCAGGAAAAATGAAGATATCATCCAAATAGACAATCAGAAAGTGGTCAAGGAATTCTCTGAAGATGTAATTTACAAAATGCTGAAAAGTGGCTGGGGCATTACACAGTCCGAATGGCATAATGAGATATTCAAAATGCCCGTTTTCCACTTCCACTCCTGTTTACCAGATTATATGCTCCTCGAAGGTCTAGTTTGGTAAACAGCCTGGCATCACGGAATCTCTGAAAGAGCTCGGGAACGAGAGGTAAGGGGAATCGGTTCTTGATGGTGATTCTATTGAGTTCTCTATAATCCACACATGGCCGGAGGGTATGGTCTTTATTTTGTACGAAAAAGATCCCTGCACCGGCTGGAGAGGAAGAGGAAGGATAAACCCCTTTTCTAGATTCTCATCAATGTATTGACGTAGAGTCTCTATCTCAGTTTCTGATAATGGGAATATCCGTCCAAATGGGATCTCTGCGCCTTGTAATAATTTGATTGGGCAATCATATGGATGATGTGGAGTCTCTGCCTTCTTTTTGTTGAAGAGGCCCAGAAATTCCTGATAGGCTGAGGGTATAACTTGGCTGGCGTTTGAAGTTGACTGGACGGTAAGACAGCTAGCCAGATGAGAATCTTAATGTGCAAGGCAGGATGGAACATTGTAGGGGGACATGAAAAGCATCTCCCCTTTTTTCCAGTTGATAGGTGGGTTGTGGGCTCGTAACCATGAAATCCCCAGGATCACTGGAAACATTGGTGAGCAGAGAACATCAAAACAAAGAAACTCCTTATGGCCGGACTCATTGGAAGTAAGTACGGGTATAGTTTATTGGGTGCCAGGCCTGGATTTGGTGATGGTCCCATCAGCCAGATGAACCTCCAGTCTCTGCTTCTGAGTTTGTAAAGGAATACAAAGTCTTTTTTGCTAAAGCAGTGTCCATGAAGCAACTGCATGCCCCTGAGTCAACAATTGCTGGTGTTCGGACCTCCCCTTCCGCCACCTGTAAGGAGACATTAAGAATGAGATGAGAAGGGGAGGCCCCAGAAACTTGGAAACACATAGGGCTCTGGGAATAACACTTACGGGGCCTCACAGGACAGTTTCTCCGCAGTATAGGCAGAAGTTCATCTGACGACGACAGTGTCTTTTTTCAGGAGTAAGTGCTGGACAAACCAGGCCCAGCTGCATCGGTTCTCCTTCCGAGGTGTTTGCTGAAGAGGGTACAGAGACAGGTTCAGGAACAGGAGGAACTTTTGGTAGCATCCATGTTGGTCGGTACACTTGTTAACGTTCCAACCGCCACTCCCGCAGGCACCTGTCAAGTTGGATGGTCAGCTAAATCAAACCATCAAGAGTGGCAGGAGTCTCTACTCTTGCCAGCTCATCTTTAAGAGATTCAGAGAGTCCCAGACGATATTGGTGTCTAAGTGCGGCTTTGTTGCACCCCGTATCTGCGGCCCACCTGCGGAAGTCCACAGTATAATCTTCTGCAGGTCGTTGGCCTTGCTGTAAGGTGTGTAGGGAAGATTCAGCCATGGTGATGCATTGTGGGTCATCATAAAGTAAGGACATGGCTTCAAAAAATGCAGAGTTTATGGCCGGGTCATTCTGCTCCAGTAAGTGGTTCAGGATTGATGTCCATCAGACAATAAGGATATAATAAACCCCACTTTAACAGTCTCTTGGGAGAAAGTTCTTGGTTGCAGGGCCAGGGCCATAACGAACATGCGTTTTTGAATGAACGGAACTTCCTCTGGTCCCCAGAGTAACGTTTTGGTGTAGGGACCCTTGGTTCTGGAGGCGGGACCACCACCGTGGAGACTTGATCTGGCTGTTCAGGAGCTGAAGAGGCAGATGGATAAGGAGAAGCTGCAGCAGGGGGCGTAGATAAATGCTGAAGACGTTACTCCAGCTGGAAGTATCCCTCCTGTAGTCGTGTCACTGCCTGGGTTAGCGCTGCAACTTTTTGGCATAGCGCCTCAAGCGGGGAAGCACCTCCGTCGGCCTGGCTGAATGATACTGTCAGTTACCTGGTGGAAGGCCGAGGTGTTGAGAGGGCTTCCCGTGCAGCTAGGCGCAGAGCACCCCCTGAAGGTGGGAACAGGGAGCGCTGTGCTCGAAGAGGCAGGGGTCACCGGCTGTGGTAGGAAGATGTGACGTCTGCAAGGTGGCCAGCTAGCACTGCTGGGCTGAAGTCCCTCAGAGGTACCGGATACTCTTGGCACTGGGACGTGACCAGGGGGGAAGTCAGGCATGCCAGGAATCATACACAGGAGGTCAAGCAGGAAGAGTCTGGAGCAAGCCGGATCAAACACTGGAGCAGGCAGGAACAACATCAATGGCAGGCTGAGGGTCAAACACAGGTAGGTAGGTAGTAGAGAGGTCACAGGAACAAGCCAAGGGTCAAGCCGGGTAATCGGATCAGAGAGGTCAAGGCAAGCCATGTAGGTATCAGGAGATCAGGCAGAATCAGAGGCAGGAACACAGGATTCGCAGGGAAAGCTGCAGATCATACAGCAGCTAATGGCTCCTTCCATCAGGTTTAAATAGGGCACTGGGCGCCAACATCTGTCACGTATCGCATGGACCCTGGCGTGTGTGCATGTGCACCGGTGCACAGATTCTTGCAGCTGTTCTAGACCTTCCACGCATGTGCACAGGCGCATTCCTTCATGCAGATGGAGAATATCTGTGCCACTGTCTTCTCTGGGTCATTCCCTGACAACTGCACTCCAACTCTCATGCTGAGTTAACTCTTCATTGTAGCGTTTTTTCATACCCCTTGTGTGCTTTACAGGCCCTGTTCCTTCAATACGCCATGTACCTCCATGCACCCCTTAAATAACTAAATAACTTAAGACCAGGCTCAAGAACAGTTCATGAACTTTACTGAAAACTTTTGTGCCAATGTCAACACAAGTGCAGTGCAGTTCCCACCTTAACTGGCTAAGTCGTGGCTACCCAGGAATACCTTAAAAAGGTGTATGTCCATAACTGGTGTCCTCCAAAACTGTCAGATTTCTCAGAGAAATTTGTGGGACTACATGATGCAGCAGCTCTTCCTCGGCAACTGCGTGCAGGCTCTCTCCTCCAGGCCCAGCCTTCCCCCTATTAATATCTGCACCAGAAAGGAAGGCAAGACCCAAAAAGCCCGGGAAAAGATACTAAACACAGTAAACCCCTTTTCAGTCTGGGCAGATCAACTATCTTAATTACACACAAAAGCCTCTTTGTAGGCACCTGCGTACACATCCAAACACATATTTTGATATTGTATAACTGTCATAATGACAAAATTGCAGCCTTTGTCCAACGGTTTTATCACAACGCCCTTGCACTCTAAGTTTAAAAGTGCCTGTCTCTGTTTCATTGTATTATTAGTTGGAGAAGTGGTGAACAAAGATGGTTTAATTCCTTTTATGACCTGGTGCAAAAAATCCCAGATGCTTGAGTGGGTAGCTAGGTCAGGCAACTTTTGTGACTTAAAAAGGAAAGGAGTGGGACTGGCGCCCCCCAGAGCCAAAACTGACTGATAGGCGCCTAATTCAGCTTAAACTCTCTTAATAAACAGTAGCAGTAGGTCCCATAATGCCTGAAACTCATCCATACTAAAAATTTTAATTTGTTCAGCCAGATCTTTTTCCATCTTTAACTGTTGCCTCTCTTGATCTAAAGTAAATTTGTATGTTAACTTTCTGGCAAATAAATACAATTCCTTAATAGTTTCCTATTTATCCAATGTATCCAATGACTCAGAGTGGCAAAATTTAGGACCAAGTTATAGCACTAATTCCTCGTTCAGAGTGCTATGAATAGATTTGGACACAACTGATCAATTCAGGGTTAAATGAGAGTGCTAGGAGTGGGGGAGGGGTACATTTATAATAATATGCCCTTTTAGGCTGGGTTTACACTAGTCCGATTCTCGGACCAACATTAGGAGCACAAGTCGCATTAGGTCACAAAAACAATGATTCCCTATGAGAGCCGCCTTAACCAGACCGACTTTGAAAAAGGTTCCTGTACTACTTTTGTCCGACTTTGATCCTACTTTAGCCCATTGAAAGGCATTGAAGTCGGATCAAAGTCGGATCATTGTCTTCACTGATCCGACTTTGGCATGCGACTTATGCTCTGGGGATCTTGAAGGGGAACTCCACGCCAAATTAAAAAAATAAAATGTCATGGGGTCCCCCACCAGGAACATACCAGGCCCTTTGGTCTGGTACGGATTTTAAGGGGAACCCCCACGCCGAAAAAACGGCTTGGGGTCCCCCCAGAACCCATACCAGACCCTTATTTGAGCATGCAGCCCGGCAGGCCAGGAAAGGGGGTAGGGACAAGCGAGCCCCACCTCCTGGACCATACCAGGCTGCGTGCCCTCAACATGGGGAGTATGGGTGCTTTGGGGCGGGGGGCTCTGCCCACCCCAAAGCACCTTGTCCCCATGTTGATGAGGACAAGGGCCTCTTCCCGACAACCTTAGCCGGTGTTTGTCGTGGTCTGTGGGCAGGGACTTATCGGAAACTGGAAGCCCCCAGATCCAGGCCCCCCACCCTATGTGAATGAGTATGGGGCACATTGTACCCCTACCCATTCCCCTGAAAAAAAGTGTGCAATAAAAACCACACTACACAGGTTTTTAAAATCTTTTATTAAATCAGCTCCAGCGTCTTCTCCCCTCTCTGGCTCTTCTTTCTTCTGCTCTTTTGCGGGGTCTTCTATCTTCCGAGGGGTCTTCTTTCTTCTCCTTCTCTGCGGCGTCTTCTGCTCTTTTGCTGGTCTTATCCGCTGTCCTCTTCCCTCTGTTCTTCCTCTCTTCTTCTTCCCATGATGACACAACGCGGTCTCCTTCACAAATGCCCTCTCCGCTGTGTGCTGTGCCTTATATTGGCATGGGGCGGGGTCACCAGCTGACATCACCCAGAGGCCCCGCCCCCTATGATGCCACATCCTTGGGTGGAGCTGTGGCATCATAGGGGGCGGGTATCTGGTATGGATTTTGACGGGTTCCCCTTAAAATCTGTACCAGACCAAAGGCCTGGTATGCTCCTGGAGGGGGACCCATGCCATTTTTTTAAAATTTGGTGTGGAGTCTGCCTTCAAGATCCCCAGAGCACAAGGTGCCTGGTATTGTCTGGTTCAAAGTCGGATCCCTGTTCACAGAAAATCGGTCCGACTTTGACCCTATGTAGGACCGTAAATCGCACAGTAAAGTAGGATCAAAGTCAGACTAAATGCAGTGTGACTTGTCAGTATGCCTAATGCCTGATGATGTCTTATCGGAAGAATTGTATGTAGGGTGAAGTTTGAGACTGCTGGCATTACATGCTGCTGCCCAGGGAGGCATTGGTAGCTCTGTAAGTTTTCTGCTGAAAATAGTGTTTTATCTTGATTAATTTTACAGCAAAACCTTTTAATGCTGCACTATGAGAACCCTCTGCTTATCTTGTCCTCCATGTTTATGGTGATACTGAGTGGCAATTAACCAGCAAGGCAAGGAAACAAGTGAAGGGCTGCTGTGTGTGAGCTGTGGTGTACTTGATGCACAGAGAGATTCACTCACCCCAGAGATTATAATACATGCGCTGTCTGTCTCTCCTTGGAGGGTTGAGGTTCTGATGAGCTTAAAACTCACCTCTGGGTGATGGGTGCCTCATCTTCACTCTTTAGAAATCCAGGATTTGGATGTCACATTGTTTTTCACTTTTTGTACTGATCTGTTGCACTTTAAATGATTGTCTTCTAATGTTGCACTATGAGAAATCTCTTTTAGGGCCAGTTCACACCATAGAAAACACAGTCCGGATGCATTCTGGATGCTTTTCTGCATGTGCATTTTTGAGGCGTTCCAGTGTGTTTTCCCCCTCTATTTTCGATTAATTTTTGATGCATTTAGGTGCGCTCCAGTGTGTTTTTGATGCATTTTGCCACCAAAAAATGCAACATGTTTTACTTTTTTTCTGGAACTGGAACACACTGAAATTGATTACACTGGTGTGAACTATGCCTCTGAAAACCATATAACTTACTATCCATGCATTTTTGATGCAGAAAAAAATGCACTAGACTGCATGTAGTATAAACTGGCCCTTATACAGTGGTGAAAATAATTATTTGATCGCCTGCAGATTTTGTACGTTTACCCACTTACAAAAGACATGACGGGTCTATTATTTTTAACATAGGTGTATTTTAAATGATAGAGACAGAATATCAACCAAATCCAGAAAAAAAAACACAATACAAATGTTTGAGAATTGAGTTGCAGTTCAGTAAGTAAAATAAGTATTTGATCTCCTACCAACCAACAATAATTTTGGC
The DNA here is from genome assembly GCA_018402905.1 of Glandirana rugosa. NCBI lineage: Eukaryota > Metazoa > Chordata > Amphibia > Anura > Ranidae > Glandirana > Glandirana rugosa. Next base: position 55,223 of record BLSH010009219.1, on the reverse strand, counting down.
TCCCATAGACTGGCTACAGTATGTGCTCATGTGGTACAAAAATTAGTCCTGTCAATTTAAGAAGGTGCTCCTAACGACAACTTTTTATGTGTATAAAAGACACCTGTCCACAGACTCTTTTTCTTCCATTCCAACCTCACCATCATGTGCAAGACCAAAGAGCTGTCAAAGGACGTCAGGGACAAGATTATAGACCTGCACAAGGCTGGAATGGGCTACAAGACCATCAGCTAGAAGCTTGGTGAGAAAGAGACAACTGTTGCAACGATTATTTGCAAATGGAAGATATACAAAATAACCATCAATTGCCTTCGGTCTGGAGCTCCATGCAAGATTTCGCCTCATGGGGTAAGGATGATCATGAGAAAAGTGAGGGATCAGCCCAGAACTGCATGGGAGGAGCTTGTGAATGATCTCAAGGCAGATGGGACCACAGTCACCACAGTCACCAAACAAACCATTGGTAACAATACGCCACCGTGGATTGAAATCCTGCAGTGCCTGCAAGGTCCCCCTCCTCAAGAAGGCAGATGTATAGGCCCATCTAAAGTTTTCCAATGAACATCTAAATGATTCAGAAGAGGACTGAGAGAAAGTGCTGTGGTCATTAACTCGTCTCGCCATGTTTGGAGGAAGAAAAATGCTGACTATGACCCTAAGAACGCCATTCCTACAGTCAAGCACTGAGGTGGAAACATTATGCTTTGGGGCTGTTTCTCTTTCTAAAAGTACAGGCTGACTTTGCCGCATTGAGGGTCCATGTACTGTAAAATCTTGGGTGAGAACCTTCTTGCCTCAGCCAGAACACTGAAATGGGTTTTGGATGGGTCTTCCAGCATGACAATGACCCAAAACATACCGCCAAGGCAACAAAGGAGTGGCTCAAGAAGCACATTAAGGTCATGAAGTGGCCTAGCCAGTCTCCAGACCTTAATCCTATAGCAAATTTATAGAGGGAGCTGAAACTTTGAGTTGCCAAGCAACAGTCAAGAAAACTTAAGGATTTAAAGATCTGTAAAGAAGAGTGGACCAAAATCCCTCCTGAGATGTGTGCAAAACTGGTAACCAACGTCTTACTTAGAAACACAGAAAAAAGACTGAGTAGTCCATCAAGTCTGCCCTTTTTTTGTTTTGTTTTTATTTTTGTTTTGTTTTTGGTTTTTTTTTTGTTTGTTTTTTTTGTTTGTTTTTTTCCCATTAACCTCATTGTCTGACTATAGATTTATGTTTATCACAAGCATGTTTGAAGCCATTTACTGTTGACTGTTTCACAACCTCTGTTGGTAGTTTATTCCAATCAGCAATCACCCTTTCCACAAAATAATACTTTCTAAGATTATTTTTGAACTTCCCTCCAGTTAGTTTGAGGTCATGTCCCCATGTTCTTGATTTTGGTTTCATATTGAAAATACTGCCCTCCTGAACCTTATTCATGTCTCCCCTTTCCCTTCTTTCCTCCAGACTGTACACATGAAATCGCTCTTGATATGTTTTATCCCCAGACCTTTCACCATTTTTGTTACTCATCTCTGAATTCGTTCTATCCTAATCAATATCTTTTTGTAAGTGAGCCCTCCAGAACTGGACACGGTATTCTGAGTGAGGTCTCACTAAAGATCTATATAGAGGAATCAGAACCTCCTTCCTCCTGCTGGTGATCCCTCTACTGATACACCCCAGAATTCTATTTGCTTTTCCCACTGCCTGGTCACACTGTTCATTTTACAATCATCTGAAATTAACACGCCCAGATCTTTTTCTTCTGTAGTGCTGGCTAACATTGTACCCCCAATGCTGTACTCTCTAATGGGATTCATATTCCCTAGATGCATTATTTTACATTTAGAAATATTGAACTGCAGTCTCCACTGCTTTGACCAATCTTCCAGCAATGCCAAATCATGTTCCATGTTACAGACACCTCCAGGGATATCAACCCTATTACACACCTTTGTATCCTCAGTAAAGAGACATACCTTGCCCAACAAACCTTTAGTTAGATCACTTACATATAGGTTAACTAGAGCAGGACCCAGTACAGTGCCTTGTGGTACCCCACTAGTGACTGGTCTCTGTTCTGAGTGAACCTCATTTACAACCACATGGATAAGGATCTATCCTTTAGCCAACTGCATATCCACTGAACCACCCAAGGGTTAAGTCCTAGCTTGTACAACTGTTGTATAAGATCATTATGTGGAACTGTATCAAATGCCTTACTGAAATCAAGATATGTTATGTCCACAGCACCACCCTTGTCCAAAACACTGGTAATATAGTCAAAAAATCTTTAGATTTGTCTGACATGATCTGCCCACAGTAAAGCCATGCTGCTTTGGGTCCAGCAAGCTGTGTATTTTTAGGTGATCAATGATCCTTCTTTTGAGAAGTGATTCCATTACCTTGACTATGATGTTAAACTCACTGGCCTGTAATTGCCAGCTTCTACCTTGCTGCCCTTCTTGTGGATAGGTATAATATTAGCTACCCGCCAATAGTGGGGAACTTCTTCTGTTAGAAGAGATTGATTAAAAAGATCCGTTAATGATCCAAAAACAGTTCTCTTCGAACTCTGGGATGAATACCATCAGGGCCCATTGCTTTATTAAGCTTTAACCGAGCCAGTTCCTCTGCTACCTCTGTCTCCAGAAACCCTAGAAATTAACCATCATTACTAGAACCAATATGATTCGCTAACTTGTTATCATTAGTGCAGTCTATTTCTGAGAAGACTGAACAAAAGTAATTGTTTAAATAGTTTGCTACATCCTGGTCTCCTTCAACATATGTGTTGTGCCCCGTTTTCATTTTAGTGATCACATTGTATTTTTTCCTTCTATCATTAATGTACCTAAAAAAAGTTTTATCTCCTTTCTTAATAGACTTAGCAATTTCCTCCTCATTCTGTGCTTTTTCAATGTGTTTGGCCTCCTTGTGTCTATTTTTATAGTCCTCTCTGTCAGCTACACCTCCTGTTTCCTTTCTATACACTATTTTGTTTTCCTTTACTATCCTACTTACCTCTTTAGAGAACCAAAGTTTTTTTCTTCTGTTTATTCTTACTAACATGCCTGGCATATAATCTAGTTGCCTCCAGGATGGTAGACTTTAATAGTGCCCGCTGATTACTTAGTCCTGTCATTTAACTCCAACCTTTCAGTTCATTTTTTCGAAATTTCCCCATTTCAGCAAAATTTGTCCTTTTAAAACCAAAAATGTTTGTTTTTGTAGATGATCTTTCAGTTATACTTTAATATCAAACCAAAGACATTGGTGATCACTAGAACAGAAATTCTCTCCTACCTCAACAACCGACAGTCTATCCTCATTTGTCAGTACTAGGTCAAGAATATGATCACCTCGGGTTGGGCTTTTTACTAACTGTTTTAGAGAAACTCCATTCAGTGCTTCCATTACATACCTGCTCCTGCTTGTAATAGCGGTGAGAAATCCAGTTAATGTCAGGCATGTTAAAATCATCCATAATCAAAACCCTCCCTTCATTGCCATTTGGGTTATCTCATGCTTACCAACAAGGGTTTCTCTACCAAGCCATGTTTTGCTTGGGGATCAAATACTTATTTTACTCACTGAACTGCAAATCAATTTATAACATTTGTATCATGTGTTTTTTCTGGAGTTTTGGTTGGTATTCTGTCTCTATCATTTAAAATACACATGTGATAGAAATGATAGACCCTCCATTTCTTTGTAAGTGGGCAAACTTACAAAGCCTCCAGGGGATCAAATAATTATTTTGCCCACTGTATCCTGTCCTGCATGCTTGTGATTAGAGTTGAGCGAACTTCTAGAAGTCCGGGTTCTGCTGGTTCGGCCGAACTTCGGGACAAAGTCCGGGTTCGGGTCCGGACAGAACCCGAACTTTGTACCGGACCCCGAACCCCATTGAAATCAATGGAGACCCGGACTTTTAGGTACAAAAAGTGCTGTAAAATAGTCCTGGAAGGTCCTAGAGGTCTGCAAAAGGAAGGAAATGTGGGTAAGGGTGGGACAAGTGACCTACAAACAAATGGGGACAGGGAAATAACTTTAAATATTTAAAAAAAAATAAAAACATAAAAAATGCAAAAATGGAGATCATCTTCAAAATGGGTCTGAAAAGTATTAATTAACATTAGAGGCCATAGAACTGTTCTAAAATCATCTTCAAACTGTGTCAAAAAAAGTATAAATAAGCCGGGAGTACCCATATCACTGTTCTGCAAAATGTGTGTATCACTTTAAAGCAAACCGGAAATCATTCCACATCTTTTATGCACACTTCTTTTTAAAATGTGTGTATCACTTTAATTGAAACCGTCAAACATTGCACATCTCTTCTGCACAATTATTTCAATTGTGTGTGTCACTTTAAATCAAACCGTCAATCATTCAACATCTTTTATTCACACTTCTTTTTAAAATGTGTGTATCACTTTAAATCAAAATGTCAAACATTGCACATCTCTTCTGCACAATTATTTCAATTGTGTGTGTCACTTTAAACAAACTGTCAATCATTCAACATCTTTTATTCACACTTCTTTTTAAAATGTGTGTATCACTTTAAATCAAAACGTCAGTCATTTCACATCTGCTATTCACACACATGTGTTCTGCACCATAACAGATGTTCTTCACACATTCAATCTTTTCTTCATACATCTGGAAATAGAATAGAACACTTTACCTAAAACCGGGGCGGAACCCTATTCATGCACTTGAAACATCTGGATAGTGTGTTTGGAAATACAGCATACAGAAGAGCATGCATCTGGTTTCTTTCTTCACACACAGTTTCCAGATGTTTTCAGAACAGTGATATCATAACTTTACAGTCCGGGTTCGCTCAACTCTACTTGTGATGCTATGGAGTAGCATTTGAGCTGCAAGGCAAATAGACAACAGAAGGGCTGCTATGTAGGAAGTGTTTGTTGTTCAGACTATGATGTACTTAAAGCACAAATTCATCTATTTCATCCATCCATTGTAATATATGCATTTTCTGCCTCTATTTGGGAGGTTGACGTTTAGGTAAGTTTAATACTTACCTCTGTGTGTCAGGTGCCCTATTTCTACTGTTTGTGGATCTAGGATTTCGTTTTTCACTCTTTATATATTGCTGAATGATTTGTTGCACCTTAATGAATTGATTTATTGATGTTTTTATATTTATTTATGACACATGAGTTTTCTAATTTTATTAAACACGTTTATATTAAGTTTATGTATTACATAATTTATTTATTTGGTAGGCGCTGCAGATATTTTGTGATTAGTTTCTAAACCTAGCAAAATACTTTGTTGTATTAAAAGATGTAAGGACTCTAAAGACAGGGAGACATAATTTGCCCCTATATAAAAAATTAGTAAGACCTCATCCGGAATGTGCAGTTCAGTTCTTGGTACCCGTTCTCAAAAAAGATATTGGAAAATTGGAAAAGGTGCTGAGAAAGACAACCAAACTTATAAGAAGCATGAGGGTGCTCCGCTATGAGGAAATATTAGCTGAACTGAATTTTTTCTCTCTTGAGAAGAGGTAATTAAGGGGGAATATGATCACCATATAGCTGGCCCATATGGTGAACTTGGTGTTGAGTTATTCAATTCCAATCACTAAAATCTCATAAGCTTTGGCATGTTAATATAATTTCAAAAGTAAATTCAGGCACTTACTTTCATAAGGTGACAATGTAATGTCCCTGTCTCCCAATTGCTATCCTGCATTGTCTTCCTGTCCAACACTTTTCCAGTGGAAACTCAAGCTGCCATGTTAATGAACATTGTACATGGATGATCAACTGTTGCCACTTTCAGGAAATCTACCCTGAGTAATGTCATGCATCTGTGGTTACTACTGTGATGTTGTGATTGGTGCAGCTATTACATGGTACCTGGGCCAATCACAGCACATGGTACCATGTGATAGCTGTGGGGAAATGACAGCATTACAATAGTAATCACAGTGGTTATGAATGAAGCCCATCCATGACAGTTCAAAATATTGCTGTTACAGTAATCATCACTGTAAAAAAATAGGCGAAAAGGAAAAAAATATGATAAAAAATATTTTAAAAATGTAGTTTTTTTTAACATACTTTTCACAAGTCAGTATCCATGTGAATTGTGAAAAATTGTAAGAAAAAAAATGTAATTTCTTCATTTTCCAAAAAATTACAACTTCAAAAATGTACCATGCCTCTAACTAAATACCTCAGATTGTCTTCTTTTAAAAAAGGGGTAATTTGGGAGGTATTTGTACTGTCCTGGCAGGTTAAGGACCTGAAATGAGATGAGCCATCAGTACATCAGGATTGATCAGTTTTCAAATATATATATCATAGTTTGTAGACGTTATAACTTTCACACAAACCAATTAATATACACTTATTGGCATTTATTTTTTTTTACCAAAGATATGTAGCAAAATACATTTTAGCCTACATTTATGAAAAAATTTGATTTTATTGGATGTTTTATAACAAAAAGTAGAAAATATTGTTTGTTTGTATTTATATAGCAAAAAAATAAAAAACCCAGTAGTAATTAAACAAAAGAATGCACTATTTGTGTGAAGAAAATGTTAAAAATTTGATTTGCGTACAGTGTTGCATGACCGAGCAATTGCCAGTTAAAGTAGCACAGTACTGAATAGCAAAAAATGGCCTGGTCAGGATTGGGGTAAAACCTTCCAGAGGTCACGTGGTTAAAAAAAATGACAATTATTTATGATATGCAATGTACATAGCAAACTAAATAATAGCCAGTTAGGATTTAAAATGATAATTTTATACAAACATTATATATTTTTTTTGTTGGAATGCTTCTTTTGACACAATTTGAAAAGATCATACTGCAAAGTGCGCCAGATTAAGTATATTTTATCTTAAGTATTGAATGATATTAAGAAGTGATAAAATATTAGGCAATCTGCCTGCGCATCCAATAAGAGGGGACCCATTTTCAAAGATATTCTGGCTTAGTGTCACTGACATGCCAAGAGTGTTATTTAATAAGAAAACATTGTATTCTTGTCAATGTGCACATGTGTACTCCAGAGAGAACCACATGGAAGCTTGCAGACTAAATTAAGAAAACAATGTTAAACGAATTTTAAAAAAGTATTAAAAGTACCCACTGTTCCTTTGCATTTATAAACAACATATTTGTAATTCCAGATGATTTCATTTTTATAGTCTAAAATGCATCACCCCAGATGGGAGGGAACAAACTCTCTAGTTTGGTGTCTATACAAACATAAAATAATGTCTGCTTGAATGAGAATTGGGTTATATAGATACTAGAACATGATGGACTGCAGACTTGTCCTTTTTTGGTAATTCTTGCTAACAATATTATAATACTTGACAATATTGAATGGCATAAGACTTTATACTACTGTATGTCCTGGAGCATACAAGGAATGGCAGTCAACTGTTAAATCACTCATGATTGATTATGAAATTTTTAACTTTAAATCCTACATTTCCAGTTGTTGCAACTAACTTGAAAGTGCTACCTTATGGTAACCAATAGTAACCATTCGCATTCCAGCTTATGTCAATCAAGTGTTGTCGGACAAATTTATATTTCTTGGTTTTGTCTGATTAGCTGGTATAATATTTTGAACTCCATTGCACATTGATTTTTTGGCTTGCTAAACAAAAGATCAATATTTACTAATAGAACAATTTTGTTTGCTGTGATCTGGAATTCTTTAATAAGAAAAAAATGGAAATTTTCCTTTTTTATTTCCCTGACCAAGAATGACATATTCAAACACTCCTCTGCTAGAAATTTAAAACAATTTGGATGTGTTTTTTTAATTGAAATGAATAAGGTGCGAATGACAAAAACAGTCCAAAATATTGTTACGTTTAATAACCTAGTTACAGTTGGCTGAATTTTGTTAGTGATGAAAAACATATTTGAATTCATAAGACTGGCCAGACTGAGCATATTTATGGTGATCTGACTCTAAGGCATAAATATCATTCCAAAACATGCAAACCAGTATAAGTCATCAAAATATACATTAAAATGAAAAAATAAAAGAATGACATTATAAAATTATGATTGCAGTATGTATTCATTTTTCTTTTAACCTTTGGCCAGAACTAGTCTGCCAAGGCCAGTCAGTGCCAGTGCACATGTTGCAACTAAATGTTCATTATGCTGGAAGAGTGGCCCACTTTGAGGAAAGGAAAGCTGTTTATCCTGCATGCGTGCTAGCTAAGTAACTGTCAAGTGAGCTGAAAGCCCCTGCCTTTTAATGACAGCTTTTCTCTTGGAAGTTGACAATTTCTCTTCTTCAGAGGTTATAATATGACTGTTGCAGTGTCTGAAAAGTATCCAAAACAAAAGAGAGTGGAAAGAAATCTAGATCTGGAGATAAATGGTACAAATAGCTTCAAGAGCTGGCTGGCTTCCCTTTGAGTCTTGGCCATAAAAAATGTCTGGGAATAGCAAAAGGCTCCTTTCGTATGCAACTATTGCCAGGTCTTATGGCAGCAAGTTAGAATTTCCAGCTCTGAATTGAATAAAGTTTGATTTGGAGGTTCAGTACTTTAAATCGATTTGGGGATTTGAGAGCACTAGAAAAACCACCAAGAAAAAAGTACCAAATTACCTAAAATTACGACATACTTTGGGGCTGAGTCATTGAACCAATGAAAATAAAATGAGTGCAAAAGTGAAGTTATTGTGAATACTGACCAATCAAAATAGTTGTGTCATTATTTAATGGAATGAAAGGATGCATCACTTCAGGGATCACCAGCAGGAGGAAGGAGGTCCTGATTCCTCTATATAGATCTTTAGTGAGACCTCATTTAGAATACTGTGTCCAGTTCTGGAGGCCTCACTTACAGAAAGATATTGTTAAAACAGAGACAGGTAATGAAAATGGTGAAAGGTCTGGAGGATAAAACATATTGAGAGTGACTTCAGGAATGTATTAGTACAGTCTGAAGGAAAGAAGGGAAAGGACAAAGGGGAAACATGAATGGAACCTTTAAATAGGGGGTGAATGAGGTTCGGGAGGGCAGTATTTTCAATATGAAACCAAAATCGAGAAAACAGGGACACAACCTCAAACTAACTGGAGAAGAAATTCAAAACTAATCTTAGAATGTATTATTTTGCTGAAAGAGTAGTTGATGCTTGGAATAAACTCTCAGCAGAGGTAGAGAGACAGTCAACAGTCAATGGCTTCAATGATTGGGACAAGCATAGATCTACAATCAGGCAACAAAAGAATGAAAAAAACAAATAAAACACTTGACTTGATGGACTATGTCTTTTTTCTCCTGTCACTTTCTATGTTTCTATGAAAGGGTAAACTGGACTGGTTTCAATTGGCAACAAACCCACCTTTTCTTTTTGCAGTTTTACTGAATCAGCTCCTTTTTTACTATAATGTTGTTTCTATTACTTTCTTTAAAGGCAAAAACTTTTAAACTTTTAAGCATTGTTATTGGTGGGTAAATGCATCACAGATTTCTGGCATTGTCTGTAATGTAAAGTTCACTACTCATCCAGAGGCCCTGGTGTGGCCACCAGCAACATGCAGACTGGCAGAGGTGTGCCAGGTGCTCCAAGCTGAAACTGTCAGGCAGAGCGATCTCCACATGACAGTAGATGTATAGTCTCAACCATTGGGCAGAGAGGCAGCAGGACATGTGGGAGCATGTTCACTGGTGGATGAAGTCTGAGCCTGTCACTAAACACAAATTCTGGGAGGGAAGTATAATAGTACAGCCTGCCAATGACTGTCAGTTCTGGGTATTGGGGGTATTATTAATGTGTGAGCCTGTCACTAACCACCAATGGGGGGGTAAATATTACAGGCTACCACTGACAAATAATGCTTTGCGCTGACCCCCCTCCCCCACCACCAATTTAAGGCTAAGTTCACACTGGCATTAAAAGCAGGCATATGAGAGGTGTTAAAAATGCCCCTCAAATGCCTATGCACAAGATACAATAGACAGCACATAGTGCTGTTCACACTAAGTGTTAGCATTGCATCGCTTCAAAATTAAAGCCTCATGTCGATTTAGGAGATGTTTGAAGCCTTTCAACGCCTCCCATTCATGTTTATGGTAACGCCCAGCAAATGCTCTGGCAGGCAGTTGCGGGGCGATTGCGGAACATTCCGAATAGTTAATTTACTGTAATGGAATAGGTGTTTGTGGAGCAGTTTTAACGCTCATCTAATGCTTCAAAACCATGCATAGGGCGCTTAGAGAGTGCTGTTAACGCTTGTAAAATGCCCCATACTAAAGCTCATTGGCGCCTGTCTGACGCCCATACTAATGCCATACAAATGCTATCTGTTGAGCGTTAGAGATTTAGTCAAGTGTAAACAAGCCCTTCCACAACTAGAGAAATCCTCTAGTGGAATCAGTATACAGAGGTTTACGTCTGCTGAGAGATATTAAAGGAACACAGTGATTTGAAGTGGTTATGGTGGTATGAGTCAGAATGTGAAATGCAGCCTGATCAGTGCCTATGAAATGCAGCCTTACCAGTGCCCATGAAATGCAGCCTTACCAGTGCCAATGAAATGTAGCCTTACCCGTGCCAATTGAATGCAGCTTGATCAGTGCCAATGAAATGCAGCCTTACCAGTGCCAATTAAATGCAGCCTTACCAGTGCCAATTAAATGCAGCCTGATCACTGCCATTGAAATGCAGCCTTACCTGTGCCCATGAAATGCAGCCTGATCAGTGCCAATGAAATGCAGCCTTACCAGTGCCAATGAAATGCATCCTCACCAGTGCCAATTAAATGCAGCCTGATCAGTGCCAATGAAATGCAGCCTTACCAGTGCCAATGAAATGCAGCCTCACCAGTGCTAATTAAATACAGCCTGATCAGTGCCAATGAAATGCAGCCTTACCAGTGCCAATGGAATGCAGCCTGATCACACAGAGCTCTGTCACGGACCTTTGATTCGAATATCCCGGCAGCCACTGTAACAAAGTCCCACCTCCTATTATACACGTCACACTGATTCAACATCCCAGCATTGGATCAGTATTCTGTCTATCGAGGAGGTGGGACTTTTGCAGTCCTCCTCCTCACACAGACTGGTCTTCCCTGGCGAAGACGTCATCACATCCACATGTCATCAGCCACAGACAGAAGACAAAGAAGCCCAAGCCGTACTCCATTCAGCCGCTCCGGCTGCTCTGTCTTCTGTCTGTGGCTGAGTGACAGGCTCAGCCGGGATATTGCTCGGCACTCACAGGTGTCCGGGAGCCGCAGTCAAATGCGGGAGACTCCTGGACCTCGACTGAGACTTGGGATGTCTGGAACATGTACCAAAAAAATTCAGTTTTGTGGGGTGCAGAAATTTAAATAATGTTTAAAGGGCAACACTAAAAAGCAAAGTTTCTCTAAATATCATGTCTGGGGTATGCCCTGAACCTGCCTGTGAAGTTGCCCATCAGTACAATATATGGTATACAACCTTCTACTTCAAAACTTACATTTACTTCAGACCCAACTTACTGGCTTTCTTGGTTCTTCCAGCCTCATTAAAGTGGTTGTATACTCAGTTAAAAAACAAACAAACTGTAAGGCAAAGGCAAAGGCATAATGAGCTAGTATGCACCGCATACTAGCTCATTATGAAATACTTACCTCAGAACGAATCTCCATCAGGGCTGCACAGTCCCCATAGAGGGAGATGACACCTTCCCTTGGGGATCCTTCCGGGTTTGTGGCTCCGGCGCTGTGAGTAGCTGGAGCCACAAGACGTCACTCCCACGCATGCGCGCGGGAACCCTTCTTTCCGGCAGGGTTTCTGGCAAGGTCCGGCCCTGTGCGCCGGGCCTTCAATAGAACATCACTGCGCATGCGCCGTACAGGTTTAGGAGATATTCATTTTACCTACAGGTAAGCCTTATTATAGGCTTACCTGTAGGTAAAAATGATGTTTTAGGGTATACAACTGCTTTAAGAATCAATGTTCATGTACCTGGAAACATACCAATTTTTCTGTACCCTAACTTCTTCATATACTTAGTATAATACCCTCCAGCGGTCCCAGATTTTGCTGAGCTATCCTGAAATGTGAAGAAAATCCCAGCGTCCTGTGGCCCCAGGAGGATCTGATTAGGTCCCCCTGCCCATCTCTGTAATCAGTACTTTCCATTTTTCATTTACCGCAGCAGTCCCTCTTTTCTCTCCACATGTAATTCTCCTCTCTGTTCATCACTATGCATAAACACATCCCAATTCTTCACCTATAAGCGCCTCCCTTCTTCACAGTTTTTCCATCAGTAGCTTCCCCCTTCAGTCTCCATGTTCTTCCCTATTGGTGCAGTACCGATATGTATGCAGCTGTCAATTCATCTGCTCCTCCTCTCTGCCTGTCACATTCCTTCAACTATAAAATTCTCCTTTCTGCCTGTCACACTTCTTCACCATTAGCTCCTTCATTCCACCTCCTTACTTTTAACTGTCAGTACAGTAACAATGTGTATGCAATTGTCATTCCAATTATGTCCCCAGACCCCTCGCTTACAGGGGTTTTCCCACTAAACACCAGTGTACCACTCACTGCAAACACTAATACTTTTTCTTGCTGGGGCACTTTTTCCTTCCACTGACAGTGGGCCATTTTCTTGCACCATTGGGGCTGGGGCATTTTTTTCTTCTAGGATCTCTGATACTGGGGCACTTTTTCCCCCCATTGATCACTGACACCAGCTTATTTTTTACTTCCAATGACCACTGATACCAGGGCTTTTTTTTCATCACATGGACAACTGTCCAGAAATATAAGGGATACTATGACACATACTACTGATTGTTGCACATACATTCTGTAAGATGTATGTTACATAGTCCTGAATGTTGTACTGTACTAATGTGTGCACTGTATACTGTAAGTGGGTTCAGATTCTATTTAGCCATGCATCTTAAATCTACTCCCAATATTCAGTGTAATGTAGCCATAACCATTTTTGCATGCTACATGTTTGCTCCTCAAGGGTGTCCCTCTTTCTCAAGTTCTAATGTTGGGAGGTATACTAACATAGTCACTATGGGGACTTCTCATCATCACTATTGCATGGTTCAGTTATTTTAAATTACAGAAGATTTCATCAGGAGAACTGAGGTTCTTCTTACAACAAAACTTTATTGGTGTGTTTGTTTATGGAGGAAGGTGTAAAGCTAGCAAATTTTTCAGCCCAATATCCCCTGCTTCTTTTGAAAGCAATTGGTTGTTTGCCAACTGTTCTTTTCTAAGGTTGACATTGCAGAAAACATTTTTTCAAAGTCCTTCAGTATAATCAGAGCAGGAAAGCAGGAAGTTGCACACGTGCTACGGCTTGTGTTCCTGCTAAGTTTGTGGGGCATTGTTGGGCTCCTTTTCGGCAAGGAGCTGGAGTTCCAGAGGCAGGCGGTCCCTGAAAACATTTCTCTTCAGGGAAGCCTATCCTGCCACCACCTAACAACTACTCCCCTTATTTTCTCAATCAGCTCATCCCCCGCAGTTATTGCCCTTTCGTATCACTTAACCCTCCCTCCTAGATTGTAAGCTCTAACGAACAGGGCCCTCTGATTCCTCCTGTATTGAATTGTATTGTAATTGTACTGTCTGCCCTAATATTGTAAAGTGCTTCGCAAACTGTCGGCACTATATAAATCCTGTATAATAATAATAATATTATATTATATAGTACTGGAGCAGTTGCACCTCTCTACATGTCTACATTCAATGCTTCTGTTCTGGCATCATTGTACAATTACTTTTTAGGGTATATAATGAATACAGTCGCAGCGGATATACGTTATGTAGTAGAAATTCAACAAATCAGCCATTGAAGCAGTTTAATGCCTCTTGGTGTTTTGACAATTTAATCATACACCTTATTGATTCGGTACACCAAAAACTGGTAAACAGAGTGAGTATTGTGCTCTCTGGCTACTCATTGGAAATTTAAAGGTATTTGTCACTTTTTTATCCTATGAAATCAGTCTTGATGTCTCAGGAGTATATGTACCACAGTTCCACTTGTTGTTTTCCAGTGTTGAATAATTACCTTACAATGCCTCCACCAGCGATCCTGTCAGCTAGTACTTATTCCTTTCCACACATTTAATCTCTCATGAAATGTTCAGAGCAGACCCCTACCATCTTCTTGGTGTTGGAACTGTGTTTCTCTCAGTTCTTGAGGAAATTGAATTATACTGAAATGTCTGTAGTTTTTCCTTCATGCTTTTAAGATTTGGCATGTTGTATACTAGTTAGCAGGAACTATTTGTAGTTGTCAGCTCCAATGTTCTGTTTTTTCCAGTAAAACTGAGAAAGATTTATCTATTTTTGTGGTAAAAAGACAAACAAATGAGCTGTAATGTAAATGTATGATGAGCCAAGAATTCGCAAAAGGCTTTTGGCTGAGATGGTCCTTCAAGTAAGATAATTCTAATGATTGCTTGACAAATAACAAAATGTGCAGTAAATGAATTTACACAATTTGAATTGAGTAATTTCTATTTCTTTGGTTATCAACAGAATGAATTGCTGTTTAACAGGTTAGGTATCTCTAATGAATTGTACAGCCTACAACAGTTTTTAATTTGAAACTAGCTATAAATATTTGTTGGCTTTAACATTTTGTCACAAGCTAGTTTGCCAACTATTTTGTTTATCTGGATAGTGTTGTGCATAATTTTTAAGCTAGCAGATGTTTTTAAATCTATTTATCAGCATTTTTATGGGAGATCACCCAATAAGGTATGTACAACAATTGACTAGACTTTAGTCTTTCTTAAATGTTTCTCACATTATTTACATAGGAACACTTTTACTCTGACCGTGTATATAGTGATATGCTAAATTCACTAGGTATTTCATAGACAATGATCTCCTCATAACTACCTATGCAATAGTACTTATACATAAAGTGCAGCACTCAAAATAAACGAAAATGAAATAAACCCCGTGTCAGGGCTTGGCTCAGCTCTCCCTTCTCAGAGCAAGCTGCTCAGCTGAGGGTTAATTGCCAGTCTCAGCTTCCACTCTGCCTCATCTGATAACCATATTCTGCCTCGTTAAGCCAGCTCTGCTGCTAAGTAAACTGCCTGGTTCAGATCACAGATGCCTTTGCCTTGGTCAATATCTCTGGAGAAATCTCTGCTGTGTGTTCCTGTGAAAGACTTTGCCTGTTTGACGTTCCTTTCTGGTTTCTGGATTCAAGACCCTACTTGGCTGACTCTCCTCCTGGCTCCTGACCCTGAGTTCCGTTTGTTTGACCTCGCTGATCTCTGGACTCCTGTTTCACTGGCTTGCTCTGACTATAACAAAAAAGAGAGAACGGTCTGGTGTCACCAGTGACACACCTCCATCCCTATATACAACAAATACACAGAAAATCGCCCTGGGACTTTATATAAGGCGAGCACCATTTGCCACTAGTAACAAAGTAACAGGAATATGCACAGTTTGAACATTTATTGAAAGATGATCTTACATACATGGATAGCATAACAATTGCTGAGCCAATAAAATACATCATAGTACAAATTTGCAATGATACATATAAATAGCATACAGTATGCACAGGCATCTAGTGAACCCAACGCGTTTTGTGGGACATAGCTTGCTTCCTCCGGGGTGGATGTGTGCGTGATATATCTATAATAATCAAGAAAATGTATAACACAATAATGGTTGTTAAGGTAAATGGTAAGAGGGGTCTAGGGGTAAAAGACCCAATACTCACCATCAGGCAAAACAAAGTGCCAATTTGCTGAAATCCCAAAATGTGGTAGCAATGGATGTGTGGCATGGGAGCTAAAGGGAGGAAGCCAACCAGAACCAACACCAGAGGACAGACATGGCATGGGTGGGATTGTGTGAAACTAGAAGTTCCACCTTGTCCAAATAGGTGTCAGCTGTAACATAAATATATGTAGTGATAATAATTGCTATAGTAGCAAAGTAAACATTGAAGAGTATATAAGATTATATATGTGGTTACATTGTGCACCGACCTGGTCCAAAAATGAGATGGACATGGAGACCGATAGGTATGTGTGAGGGGAGTAAAAAGAGGGTGGTGGTTGGGCTAATGTGACCCTGGAGGTTGCACCTTGTCCAGATAGAAGTCAGCTGTAGCAAAAATATATAAAATAATAATAGTGGTTGCTAAGGTAGCAGAGTGTACATATACAAAAGGTACTGCACATGGAGCAAACAGGAACGCTACTAGAGAGTCCAATTTCACTAACATGTCAGCAAAAGTTACCTGTAAGCAGTGTGAAACAGCATGCATCAGTCACAGGAATCAACTGTGTTTGAAAGGCAGGCTGTGATTTCCTCTGTGAATATATAAGGAATCTTCCCTTGAGGGGGGCCAATCCCACAAAGATGACCACCTGTTCAGGGAATGGCAATCAATGACATATGGGATAGTAAGGTTGAAAGTATATAGGGTTGTATTTATAGTTGCATAAATGAACCAACCTGGTCCAATATTGAGATGGACATGGAGACCAAAAGGTGGATGTGAAGGGAGTATACCGATGCAAAATGATGTTTATGGGGATGATCCCTGAAAGTAAGAGGGGAATAATAAAATGTGTGTGAAATGGAATAAATGAAATAAAAAAGTATACGGCCAAATGGACTAGGTTGTGCAGGGTATGTGTACCTGTGAAAGAAAGGTTGGCCACGTCATGATGTGCCTCCGCATGTGTGATGAAGGCGGTGGAGGAGGAAATCCCAGCCATGTCAGCCCTCCAATTTGTATCCCCAATGGGGTCCTGCGGGCTCCACCCCAACGCCATGAAAGGATGGTGAGGCATGCTGGCACTGGAAGCGTCAGACGCAGATTAGGGGTGCCCATACGCAATGCGGATCCTGACCATCCATGCTGACACACTACACCCAAACGTCATGATGCCACGGACATCAATCGGAGGGTGTAGACACATGGCGCCGATATGCAGGTGGCCCCGCCCGTCCAAAGGGGCAAGGGAGACAGCAGGGGGCATGAAAATCTCCCTGATTACATACCGCAGCTCCTGTGCCAAACAAAACACAGCCACCACCTGATCTAACTATCCACTTTGGTTACTGAACCCTGGCTATGTTTTGAGCAGGTTTACTTTGTTTATAATATTTTATATTTTTATTAAAAAGTGTGATTTTACTGCACTTCTGTCTTGGTCTGCTTCATGGTTCCTAACACCCCGTTTGTGTAAATACTATGATGGTGTAAACATTAAACAAAATTCTTAAGGTGCCAATACAAGTGTTCATAAAGTGCAAACAACAAAGATGAATAATCTCCCCAAACATTGACAGATATTATGCATATGCTCTATATCACTGCAAAGGAGTCCATGCAAACATTCCAACAACAGTGGGAGAGTGATAAGAAGGAAACAGGCCCTTCTGTGCTAGTATCAACTCTTTCCAATTCCTAAGCCTCCAGTGTGACACCCTTCAATCCACATGCAAGGCTTACCAGACAAATTGCCACCCTCAGTAAAAAAGTGGTCACAAGCGCTTATAAATAGGCTTTCAGAGGAAAATATGAGTTCTCTAGTAAAACAAAAACACCTCAATACCACAAAGGGATTACAGCAGGCTGCCACAATGCTCCTCCACAACTCACTGAAACCACCAGCTTACCCAGGGATCTGGTCAATGGGATTGATGATGCATTCACATCTGCATATTGCTGAGCTCCACCAGGTAGATCTCATGGTGCCCCTGCAACTGCGACTTTGACAAGATTTTTCAACTACTGACATTTACACAGTAATCAGTGGCCATTTTTAGCTCCGATCGCTGTATAAATGTCAATGTTCCAAAAAAGTGTCAAAAGTGTCCGATCTGTTTGCTGCAATATTGCAGTGCTGATAAAAAATTGCAGAACGCTGCCATTACCAGTAAAAAAAAAATTATAAAAAAAAGGCCATAAATCAACTCTCATAGTTTATAGACGCGGTAACTTTTGCGCAAACCAATCAAACGCCTATTGCGATTTTATTTACCAAAAATATGTAGAATAATACATTTTGGCCTAAACTGATGAATAAATTAGTTTTTTTTATTTTTGTTTTGGATATGTATTATAGCAAAAAGTTAAAAATATTGTTTTGTTTTTTTTCAAAATTGCCACTTTTTATTTGTTTATAGAGCAACAAATAAAAACTGCTGATGTGATCAAATACCACCAAAAGAAAGCTCTATTTGTGGGAAAAAAAGGACGTCAATTTTGTTTAGGTACGACATCGCAAGACCACGCAATTGTCAGTTAAAGCGATGCAGTGCCGAAAAAAAAGTGCTCTGGTCAGATAGGGGGTAAATCCTTCCAGGGCTGAAGTGGTTAATAAAAGACTACATATATGAGTTTTTGCTAGAAAACAATATACCAGCCTTACTGATGCCACTGCGTTGTGTTATCAATTGTATAAGTGCTTGAATCATTTATGGACATGTGAGTGTTCCTAATCTTTTATATTACATTTTTTCATTTTACTGGTTTACCCTATGTGGAGTTTTTCTTTTGTTTTTGGGATCATTGTTTTCCATTGGGATTATTTTCTGTTGTCTTGGCATACTACCATTGAAAGCACTGTGGCTACAAGGTACATTTGGAATTCTGGATAAGTGGTCATCCCCTATTGACGCCAAGGAGAGTGCGGTGAGGAACATCTTTCACCTTTTGGTTGGGTTACACCATATGCTTGCTTGACTCTAGACTATTGGTGTTGAGATGCGATTTCCATTCACCTCTTTAAATTCACTCTTCTTTGGACTGTTTATATGAATTTTTGGATATCACACTTATGAATTCTGACACTTCAGATTCTTTGCTTTCTGATAGAGCCTTGGCCTGGGCAAACCCTCTATGGGAGATGCAAAAGCCCTTTGTCCTGAGTTACCCTGAATCCGTGGCTTCCTTTAAAAGGGTATTTGATGTTCCTGCACACTCCCCCTCTGCGGCCAAAAGCCTCATATCCATCAAACAGAGTATGAGAACTGTTGCCGATTACGCCATTCAATTCTGTACTCTGGCAGCAGAGGTTACTTGGACCAATGAGGCCCTCATGGTTGCTTTTTCTCATGGTCTCTCAGATAACATGAAAGATGAGATAACAGCCCAAAACATAACTACAGATCTGGAGAAGTTGATCACGTTTGCCATTTTCATTGACTCCAGACTCAGAGAGAGACCTTCCTTTAAGGAGTGCTTGCGGAAGCCTCCTGTACATTTGGCTCCAAGCTTTGCAGTCCCACCCTTGCCCCCCTCACCTCCCATGCCTCCTGGTACCGAGTCCGCCAGTGAAGTAGAACCCATGCAGTTGGGCTTCACACGTCTCTCTGCGGAGGAGAGAGACTTTAGGAGGAGGGAGAGACTGTGCCTTTATTGTGACCAGGCAGGTCACTTTTTGAAGTCTTGTCCTACCCACCCAGGGGGACGCTTGCACCTGAGGTCCTGTAGGGGACAGACTATAGGTTGCTTTGTGACGTACCCAGTTAACCTAAAGGATAAGCCCTTAGTTCCTGTTACCCTTACTTGGTCTGAGTCATCCATTGAGACACAGGTTCTAATCGACTCTGGCAGCTTTGTGCCCTCCACTTGCCATTGAGGCTATTGATGGGAGACCTCTACAGCCTGCCCATGTGACTCATGAGACTTCCCTGTTGACTATGGCCATAGGAGCTTTTCACCATGAGATAATCCAATTTCAAGTTATTTCCTCACCCCATTACCCAGTGGTCATTGGTTATCCTTGGTTACAGAGGCACAACCCCTCTTTTGATTGGCTTCATGCTGAGGTTCTTTCCTGGGCACCACAATGCAGTAAGGCATGTTTCCGGAAAATTGCCAAGCTTTTGTGCACCTCTTCACTCTCCTCTCTGCCAGAAGAGTACCACAAATTTGGCAATGTCTTTGACAAAGGTAAAGATGGTAGTTTGCCTCCACACTGGTCGTATGATTGCACAATTGACCTTTAACCTTGTGCCATGCCCCCTTGTGGCCCGGGTTTACCCTTTGTCTGTCTCGGAGGATAAAGCCATGGAGGACTATGTTGCTGACACACTTTCTCAAGGGTTCATCCGCAAATTCTCGTCTCCTGCTGGTGCTGGCTTCTTCATGGTGAACTGAGACCTTGTATCGATTATAGGGGTCTAAATCACATCACGATTAAGAATGCTTATCCGATTCCATCTATTAGAGGAATTATTTGACCGCCTCAAGGGAGCAACAGTTTTCACAAAGCTCAATCTGAGAGGGGCATACAATCTCGTGAGGATCAAGGAGGGCGACGAAAGGAAAACTGAATTTAATACCAGGACAGGACATTACGAATACCTCATAATGCCATTTGGTCTTTGCAATGCTCCTGCAGTTTTTTAGGCATTCATCAATGATGTCCTCCGAGATCTGTTGCAGCAACGTGTGGTAGTTTTTTCTCAATGATCTTCTCATATATTCTAAATCCCTAGAGGGTCACCGCACAGATGTCTCCTGTGTGCTACAGGGCTGAGAGATAATAACCTGTATTGCAAGTTGGAAAAGTGCAAGTTCCATCGTGAACAGGTTAAATCTCTGGGTTATGTAATTTCCACGGCTTTTTTTTCAATGGACCCAGAGAAACTACCTGCAGTTCTACAGTGGCCTCGATTTGTAGGTCTACCTCCGCTACAATGTTTTCTTGGCTTTGCCAATTATTATCAGAAATGAATTTGTGACTTCTATTCTCTGGTCAAACCCCTAACTGATATGACCAGAAAGAACGGTAACCCACAGAATTGGTCTCCAGATTCCATTAAAGCCTTTGAGTCTCTCAAGGATGCCTTTGTTTCAGCTACTGTGTTGGCACATCCTGATCCTACCCTTCATTCTTGAGGTTGATGCATCTAAGACTGGAGTTGGTGCCCTTCTGTCTCAATGTCCTATCTCTGAGAGCGCTATGCATCCTTGTGGCTACTTTTCCAAGAAATACGCAATGCAATTATGAGATTGGGGACAGAGAGTTGTTAGCGATCATTTTAGCACTTAAGGAATTGAGGAATCTTTTCGAAAGGTACCACTGTGCCGGTCCTCATTTTGACTGACCATAAGAATCTCACATTCTTGTCTGAGGAAAAACACTTATCTCCCAGAAGGGCGCAATATGGTCTTTTTCTGTCTAGCTTCAATTCCATAGTTTCATTCTTACCCGGTACTAAGAATGTAAGGGCTGATGTATTGTCGTGACAGTTTTCCTCTGCTTCCAAGATGGATTCGGTTCCTATACCTGTGATATCTGCGGACTGTACTATGGCTACTGTTTGTACCAGTCTCACTTCACCTTGCTGCTTGTTCCGTGTGTGTTCAGAGTAAGACAAGACACCACGACACCTTCCAGTGGGCCTCCTACAACCCATACCCAATGGAGAGAGTCCTTGGACCCACCTGTCTATGGATTTAGTTACCCAACTCCCAGGGCAACACAGTTATCCTTATGGTGATTGACTGGACCCTCAACCCATTGATTTAGGTATCTGTCCACCCAGGTTCCTGAGAGAGGTAACCCATACCCAACATCCTCCGGGTGACCTTCCACAGCACCACAGAACAGAATGAGACTTGTGTGTGCCTTGTTCGTCGTTCCACTTCACTCTGACCATGTTTGTCATCGGTATCATGTCAGGCGTCTATAGTGTCCATATCCTTGGCTTAGGTAGAACCTTCGTCTCCTTTTGACAGTGCTGTTATGTAGTCGGGAATGTAAGAATCATGGCCCATTCTTACTTTGATACCTTAACTTCGATCTGTCTTTTTCTGGTAT
>BLSH010009219.1:0-23600 GCA_018402905.1 Glandirana rugosa | reverse complement strand
TACTTGATTTTAATTTATTTTCCCTATCCCCATTTATTTGTAGGGCACTTGCCCTAGTTTGAAGATGATTTTAGAACAGTTATATGGCTTCTACCGTTAATTAATACTTTTCAGACACAGTTTGAAGATGATCCACATTCACCTCCATTTTTGCTTTTTTTATGTTTTTATTTTTTTAAAAATATTTACAGTTATTTCCCTGTCCCCATTTTTTTGTAGGGCACTTGCCCTACCCTTACCCCCATTTTACTTCCTTTTGCAGCCCTCTGGGGCTTTCCAGGACTTTCCTACAGCCATTTTTGTGCCTAAAAGTTCGGGTCCCCATTGATTTCAATGGGGTTCGTTGTCCGTGCGATCGTTCGGGTTCCGTCCGGACCCGGACCCGGACTTTGTCCCGAAGTTCGGACGGACCAGCAGAACCCGAACTTCCAGGTGTTCGCTCAACTCTAAACATAACCCATTCAGAATTTTTGTTTTTTTTAAAACAGATAGTTTATTGCAGTTTTAGGCCTCATGCACACAGGACGTTTTTTGACTGTTTTACAGCAGCTGTTTTCAGCTGCTGACGTTTTTTTTCTACAGTCAATAAACCCTCCATCATGTTATCCTATGTGTTCATGCACACACAGGCTGTTATCAACTGTTTTTAGCAGTGCCGTTTTTGAGCTGTAAAAAAACCCAAGAGCTGAGGGTTTTTTTGGACTGCTTTCAGCTGTAAAAACATTCAAACACTTAGGCTCCATGCACACTGTAACTGATAAACGACCGTTTTTGGTCATTTTGGCGGTTTTTTTAACAGCCCAAAACACCACTTTATGTTATCCTATGTGTCCATGCACACATGGACGTTAATTGACGTTTATCAGCAGTGGTGATTTTGGGCTGTTATCTGAACGCCCTGAATTGGAATTTTGACCACAAAAAATGCCAGATGCCGCTAAATGCCGCTAAACGCACATAAACGCCGGTAAACGGCTATTTATCGGCGTCCGGCGTTTTTTGCAGTCAATGGAAGCTAATGAAGAAAAAAAATGCTGACGCCGATAAACGCCGATAAACGCCGATAAACACCGGTAAACAATGCTTACAAAACCCTGCAAAAGAACATTTTGTAAGCAGCTTCTCCTGCCCGATGCTGAGAGAGCCCACATAGCGTCCAGTGTGCATGGAGCCTTAAAAACGTCCAAAAACGCACAAAAACGCTCAAAAACGCTTAAAAACGTCAATCCCCAACGTTTTTGGACGTTTTAGATCAATTGGAAAAAAAAAACGCTGGCCTTTAAAAACGCAAAAAAACACGAAAAAACTGCGGTAATATAACGCTGGTAAAAGCTGAAAACATCCCTGATAAGCTACTGACGTTTTTTGGCTGTTTTTTTAAAGTCCTGTGTGCATGAAGCCTTATAAGCATGCTGTATTAATACAGTCAGACAATAGTGATCATATTAGAAACATCAGTTGCAAAGCATACAGATCATTACCATTGCACCTATTTATAGAAAGACCACTATCCAAAAGCATAATGTGAAGGCTTTATGATGCATTGATGATAAAAAGTGGACTTAGCTGTATGCTAATTCAATCTAGAGCAATAAACAGGAGTAATGTAACCAATCTATTCTGAATGTAAACTGTAACTATAAAACAAAAAATGTAATATATTGCAGTTTACCAACCCTTAGAAGTGGTGACTGCAAAAGTTTTCTTTTTTTCAGAATTGTTTTACTTTATTTTCACATAGTGGTCTGGCCTGCAACCTGGCATGGCCACTCTCACAACTAATAAGCTAATACCAAACTTTGTTTTTTTAGGTGTAATGCTAGGTACACACGGGAGTAGAACACAATAGCTCAGCGGGGAAGATCGCCGCACTAACATTGCTTAGTTAGTATGACAACCTCTCAGTTTTTTTTCGTTCACTTGGTTGAATGAAAAAAAACATAGAGGTCGCCCCTACTAATTATGCAATGTTAGTGTGGCGATTGCGCCCCCCCACCAGAACACACTGATCGGCACTCACAGCTGTCCGATCAGAAGCTGGATTTCCAGCATGCCTGTTTGAAAAAGTCCTTAGACCAGCTTCTGTCAGACAGGCTGCTGTATACTGTTGCCGAATGTCAACTGGTTTCATTTGAACTGGTCAATACCGGCCTGCGTGTACCAAGCTTTAGTCTGAATGCCGGCGGGGGCTCCAGCCTGAGGGACCAAAGAAGGGCAGGAGCTGAGGGAAAGAAAGAAAGGGGGAGATTTACAATTCACTTAGATCCAGACATCTGAGATACTTACCTGGGTAGGTGCCCAGAAGGTGGAAAAGGAGGACAAGGTAAGTTTCTGAGTCCGTAAATCATTTGTTTGTATATGAATAAGCATTTGAATTCTTCCCGGTAGTACCAATGGACAAACCATTGTTGCAATATCAGAGGGGTTGATTGTTTCCATGTGCTAGGTATACAGGCCCTGGTGGCAGTTAGTAAATAAATTAACAATGACCTTGTGTATTGTTTAGGTGACATAGGTGTGAGGTTATGAAGGATGGCAACAGGCCTATCTGAAAGGGAAAAGCCTGTAATTTGCTTAATTATCTATGTCACTTGATGCCAAAATTATTTGAGCACAGTCGCAAAAAACATGATTAAAGGGGCCTGTATGTGTTCCACAGCACCAACAAGTGTCATTGTGTAATGGAAAGAGTTTGGCGAAGACTGATGGGGTCCTGTACAATAGGGTCATAATCTTATACTGTAAGAGATTTCCTGATATTTAAAGTGTTACTAAACCCATAACTGTAAAATCAGTCTGTATATGCAGTAAAAATGCCTGTTATACTCACTGTGGAACCTAAGGGGTAAATCCAATGCATTGTGTAAAAAGACTGTTTAATCCTATCTTCTCTGATTCTCCCCTTCTTTCACAGTCCCCAATCCTTCTCCTGATAGTACAGAGCCTTGGGGGCACTCTGCACATGCTCAGTTTGGTGTGTATTGCTAGCACTGTCAGCACTGTCCAGACAGAGGGTCAGGGGTCCTACAGCCTCATAGGACAGTCAGAGAGGAATGAAAACTAATAGCTTTAACCAGACACTGATAGAAGTTACAAGACTGCTATAATTGCTGATGAGAAAAGGTATTTAGCAGTTTATATTTACTAAAACATTTGCATTTCCATGCTCTGTGTACTGTGGGAGACCAGATATAGTAAATGCAGACTCCTGGGTTTAGTAACACTCTAATGCAGATGGAGGCCTTGGGAGCAAAGAATACCATTCTATCCCTCTGATCTTCTGTGAACGTGAGCTATAGATCCTTTTCCCACTTAGTAAGTAACGCAGGGTCAGTCTGGGAATGTACTTAATTGATAGGAGTAGAATAAGGAATGTCGAAAGGCCCCAGTGGCCTGACAGACCCCCTCAAAAGGCAGCAATTTTCTCAGAAAGTGTTGGGGTTTAGGTAAGAAGTGCCAAAAATTGGATAATTGGTATTGGCGCCAGATACGTTTGGCAGAAATAGTGGAAAAGTTGATCCAATCTGCTGCTGCCAAGAACTTCTCAGCTCTCAAGACCCCCTGGTAAACTCACATATGGAGAATTTTATCTGAATAAACTGGAAGGAACTCTGGGTGCCCCACAATAGGAGTCATAGGAGAAGGGAGATTTTAAATGTTAAGGGAAAAATATCTCTCTAGCTCCCGTAGCATCAAACCTATTAGTGAGTGTTTGTGTAAGGATTTAGGGGCATATTACCCTGCCCATGGTAACCCAGCTAAAAGTACGGAAGAGTAATCCTGTTCTTGAGAGACCCACAGCTTGGACTCTCCATGTGTGCAATAGTCTGTTACTCATGCCATGTGCACTGCAGTCTGGCAGACCCACACCTGCCCTTACTTTGGGCATGATTAAGATGTCTACTAATATGAGATGCTTTGCTCTGCCAAACAAATCTAATAAACTTTGACCTTATGGAGTGGAAGAAGGAACGTTGGACATATACAGGTAATATCTGGAGCAAATATAGCAGCCAGGGTATGACATTCATTTTTAAGACATTACACCTCTCAAACCAAGAAATAGCAAGATTATTCCAGTTTCTCATGTCTTTTCGTAAAGAGGACACAAAACGGGGCAGGGTTTATGATCACACGACTGCCATGATTGTTCACATGATCGGAAAGCTCCCGATCACAAGAAGTGATCAGGAAGTTTCCGCTAGCCGCTGATAACTATGCCGGGAGCATGCAGGGCATGCAGTCTTGGTACAGCTGTATCTCCTACTTGGTACACAAATATGCAGCCTCTCTGTGCCAAGGCCCACCCACTGAGAGGCCACCTATTTGCATGTCGGCATCGCCTAGGAGTTCAAAAAGCCATGTATAACTACTTACAAAGTACAGTCGAAAGGAAGAAAGTTGTTATCCTTTCGTACAGTTTGTGATTTATGATGCGCTGACAAATATATTTGATGGTCTAAAAAAATAAAAAATAAACAAATGTATCCTAGAGGTAATGCATAACACCTGTATGTAATCACCTATTTGGCATTCAAGCAGAATTATAAAATATGGTCTTCATTTGTAATAATAAAAAGTGATAGTGGTTATGCCTCAGGCGAGATACTGTTTACATGAAAGAGTTAAGTACCAGATTATAAAACAATCTATATTATATACCCAGAGCATGAATAACCTGACACCTGCGGATAAGTAGAACATAAATAATGAAAACCATAAGTGCCTTTACTCATGTTAGGACATGGGAGACAATTGTGAAATTTTTATAAATATTCCATTATCATCAGAAGAGCCTTCAGAAGTACTGAACACATGTAAATGATCATACGGTGTGCCCTCAGCTGCACTTCAGAAAACATTAACATATAGAAAAGTTACAAAGGTATTTGTAAAATATGTCGCCCCACATGTATAAATGATGTAATACTCCTGCCAGAGAAGTATTTGGATCCAATGACAGGTGAGCCTCCTTACCTGTTGGGGCTGCAAGCACCTGCATTGTGAACCTGTTTCTTTAGGGTATATACTGCCATATCTTTGAAGTCTTCCATGTAGCTTCTGTTTCCACCCCGAAGCATGGAATGCACCTAGGTTAAATACTGCTAAATTCAACAGCATAAATCTAGTAGAAATACACCAGATTGAGAAAAGGGTGCACAGCAGCTCACAAACAGAACAATATCACATTATGGCTAAATATATAGAAATAATGGCAATATAAATGTAGCCATGTGCTCCCTTGAGAGTGGCTTGTAGTGGTGGTTCACCTGATAGCTGACCCCAATCGCACCATATATCACACATCCAGGGACACTGACCTGGCCGGTTCTTGTTTTTTTTTTTTTTTTACTTGAGGAAATAACTTGGATGGGGATAAGGGGTAACTGTGGGATGCCCAAAGAATTATGGTACAAGGATTCCATATACAAGCCTGTATATGTACACGTCACTGAAGACTCTCCCTCTGCAGACTATTGTTCCTCTCAACTCTCCAGCACTTCACTTGCTGACCGTTTCTCTTACAGTTCTCTCACTACACAGCACTCACAGCTTTACACTCCTTTGCTTCTCTCCAGCTCAGAACTTAGTTTCCAGCCTGAATGGATATTTATCAAGCTTCTCTATACCTTTCTCTTCACTGTGGTTAGTACGTGGTGAGGCCTACCCTATTTCACCAGGACCTCAGGAGCACCCATTACAAGCCAGGGATCACGGGCCCCCTGAATGTGCAGCAAAGTACTTTAGTGCTAACCGCCATTTGACAGACTACGACTCCCAGCCCATCCTCTCCAGGTCTCGTCGACCTGCTCTCTAATAGTGACTCTCCTTTCCCCTGACTGGATCCCAAGGCTCCAACAGAGTGTCCACATTCCTCGCCTGCTTCAGCACTTTCTCTTCCGGACCCAGGGACCGTCACTCTCCGCACCGGTGGAGACTTTAAAGTCTCTCACTCCTCCTGTAGCACCTGCGCTGTTCTCCTGTTCCTCCTGTGCGGCTCCAGGAATCACTCTCCTTCCTGGCTGCACCCGAACACCCAGGCCCCAAGGTCTTTCCCCCAGACTGGGGCAACCTCCCGGGTAGGGGCCTGCACCACAGCGCCTTTGCTACATCTCCAGACTTCCACCCGACACTACTCCTCCCAGATTGTGCTGACTCTGAGTATTTAAGAAGGCCTGCCCCCTGCCAATCCTGCTTGGGGATTGGTCAGGGCCCCTTAGAACACTCCAGATGGCTCCAACCATCTCCCAGCTCTCTGACCAGAAAACCTTCTCCAGGCTTCTAGAAAGAAGTGGGAGGTTCTGGTGACCTCATCTGCTAAGCCCTCCCAATCCTCTCTGAGCTTCTCCCAGCCCAGATCAAAACATTCAGGCCTGCACATTACAGTCAGACCTGACTAAATTTACCTCTCCTAGCCAAAAACCCTGCTAGAAAATGCATCTATACAATGGGGCGCTACACTCACCCCCCCTAAACATGAGCTGGTCCCAAGGTGAAATTGAAAAATAGCTTCTTTGAACAGAAGCCGGGCATCCCAAAGTCAGAAAATGGAGCGGAAAAGGGAACAAACTTGGAAGGGGACATACAAAACTGTACATGAATAAATAAGTATCAAAAATATATCATCTCCATTTTTGCAATAGTTACAATATACAGGTTATCACATTTCCTATCTACAATCCCTGCATCTACCTGCAGCATACTGTACACATTCTGGGCCAGAGCACCTCCCCCTAAAGGGAAGCCCTCCACCCGCCTAGGTAGCAACAGTTGTCGTTTGGCTTGACTCTCGGCAGATAAAGATGAACAGCCATTCCATCAGGAATCCTAAGAGAAGGGAAACACAGCTATCTAAACCAGCCTAGTTCTCCGGTCTCGGGGAACCCTTGCTAAAAATGAAAAATGTACAAGTCATGATGCATTAGTGTGATGGTCAGTGGGAAGAGTGATGCTTACACTTGTGTTAATTGGAAACAATTACCTTCTTACAGATAGTTAAAAAAAGCACTGGTGTCAGTGAGAACATATCTGACAGGTAGAAATTTCTCATTGCTCAAGGAACCCCTAGCAACCTCTGGAGGAAGAACCTTGGTTGAGATACCCTGATCTAAACTAACTAACTAAACAACATAGCCTAACAGGAGGGGGTTACAAGCCTCCTAATAGACACACAACTTTTGATCTACCTGCTCTGCCATTGAGGGGTTATATACTCACAGCAAAGCAGAAAGAGAAGGAAAATAAAAGCTATTGACCATTCCTCAAAGTCTTTTGGTGGGAGGAGCCCCCCCAAGTAGTAGGCTTCAAAGAAAAGAAACAAAGAGGGCAAACTTCACCCCCGTGTCCTTACAGTGAACAGTTTCTTCCACTGGGCAAAGGGGTAGCAGGCTAGTTTGTCCTGCAGTTCAGGGGGAAGAGTGTATACCCCAATACTCCTCACAACAGTTCTTGGAATGCGCTGCCAGGCTGTACCACACTACAGTCTCTGCATTATGAGAGCAAACAAGCAATCCTGCCTGCAGGCCCTCCTTTCTCCCCCCTTTTCTGTTTTCCGGAATTTTAACAGAGTTAATTAAAGAACTGGCAGTTCTGAATGATGGTGGTCCCTACTGCTTTCCGGACATTCATCGGTGGCATCAGGTCTCTCTCTAGCTCCAAGTCCTCCTGTTCCTGGGAGTCCCCGGTCTCCCATTCTTCCTCACCCAAACTTTCCTCCGGACTGGACCACTCCACCAAATGCTCCACTGACCCGTACTTAGCAAGCAGTCTGGGGGAACCCCAGTTGATAGGTGCACCACAGTCCTCCTCCCGCAACTCTTCAGGGAGGTCTCCCCTCTCCAACACCAACTCCGCAGGAACGGGAGTGGCAGTGGGACCTCTGTTAGGCTCACTAAAGGACACTGACTCCTGCTGAACCATACTCACAGGGTCCCGGTCCTCAGATGAGCTGCTGATTACTGCCGATGGTTTCTCTGCTATGAGGTCAATAGCTGGCGACTCCCTCCTGTTCTGCTTAAGTGGTTCTGGGCCCAATCCGGCCCATGGGGGACCTAGCTTTCCGGTATATACATCCCCGAGCGCAGATCCACCGTGAAGTAGCGGGTGTCCTGTTGAATGGTCGCCCGTCGCAGCAATGGCTGGCTGCAATGCCCACACCGGACCCAAGCATCTGTTACTGTGGTGGGTACTGACACTCTGGACATAACGGGCAAAGTCTTTCTCTCCCCTCCACCTTTCCCAGGGCAAATCCTCCACCATGTTCAAGTCGGACGCCGATATCCACCAGCTTAGGCTGCCCCGATTTAGCTAACAGTCTCCCACCTTCCCATCTTGCTCCTCGTGGTGACTGGTGCTAGCTGCAGGTGCGCAGCTTCTTCTAGGGCGTGGTGCCGCCCCTACGTTACCAGATGAGCTGTCATGATGCTGTAACCCCTGGTATGCAGAACAAAACTTTACAGCCACTCTGACGCTAGCAGGGCTTGTCCAGACTTGTTGACTCTGATGGTGGTTGCGATGGTAACAGCAAGCTGTATTAAAAACTGTTCTGCTGAAAAGTATACCTCACATACAGTCTCTCTCTTTAGCAACAAGAACAGTCCTAGGCATACTTTACTGTTTGCAGGAATTGGAGCAGTCATTGGTAAAGCACTTGTAATGCCCAGCTTAAGCAGAACGCGGGGCATATTTGTAATCCAGTGGAAATGTCCCGCCGTGGCATGGCACAGGATATATTTTTAAGCCATGGGCACGTTCGCCCACCATGGTTGCCATGGGCAGCAATACTTGGTACAAAGCCACTGAATTGCAGAATTGGTATCATAAAGTGTCCGTCCCTAGTGCTGTTTTGGAGGGGCTGAGCAAGCAGGCAGCGATCTGTTGGTGGCCCCCGCTGGTTGCTATGAACAACGGCACACTCATTTGCCACAGTTTAAGGCAAAGTACACAGTTCTTATCCCGGTTAAATCCACGTTGGCAATAAAACACATTAGACATCCCTCTGGCTCAGTTCTTGTGGTTGCTATGGGCAACAATGCTGCCTCACAGGTAATCCCGGAAAATGAGCCCCCAAATGTAGCCATGTGCTCCCTTGAGAGTGGCTTGTAGTAGTGGTTCACCTGATAGCTGACCTCAATCGCACAATATATCACACATCCAAAGACCCTGACCAGGCCGGTTCTTGTTTTTTTTGTGTTGCTTTATTTGGGGAAATAACTTGGATGGGGATAAGGGGTAACAGTGGGATGCCCAAAGAATTATGGTACAAGGATTCCATATACAAGCCTGTATATGCACACGTCCCTGCAGACTCTACCTCTGCAGACTATTGCGCCTCTCATCTCTCCAGCACTTCACTTGCTGACCGTTTCTCTTACAGTTCTCTCACTTCACAGAACTCTTCACAGAGCTTTACACTCCTTTGCTTATCTTCAGCTCAGAACTTAGTTTCCAGTCTGAAGGGATATTTATCAGGCTTCTCTATACCTTTCTCTTCACCGCGGTTAGCACATGGTGAGGCCTACCCTGTTTCAGCAGGACCTCAGGAACACCCATTACAGGCCAGGGATCAGGGGCCCCTGAATGTGCAGCAAAGTACTTTAGTGCTAACTGGGCCTTTGATGGACTACAACTCCCAGCCCATCCTCTCCAGTTCCTGTTGACCTGCTCTCTGGTAGTGATTCTCATTTCCCCTGAGTGGCTCCCACAGACTGTCCACATTCCTCCCTCAGCCTGCTACAGCACTTTCTCTTCCAGTCCCAGTCACTCACCGCATTGGTGGATACTTTAAAGTCTCTCACTCCTCATGTAGCACCTGTGTTTTCTCCTGTTCCTCCTGTGCGGCTCCAGGAATCAGTCTCCTTCCTGGCTGCACCCGAACACCCGGGCCCCATGGTCACCCCCTCAGACTGGGGTAAGGTACTGGGTAGGGGCCTGCACCACAGCACCTCTGCTACATCTCCACACTTCCTCCCGACACTACTCCTCTCATATTGGGCTGACTCCGAGTATTTATTTAAGGAGGCCTGACCCCTGCCAATCCCGTTTGGGGATTGGTCAGGGCTCCTTAGAATACTCCAGATGGCTCCACCCATCTCCCAGCTCTCTGACCAGAAAACCTTCTCCAGGTTTCTAGAAAGAAGTGGGGGGTTCTGGTGACCTCATCTGTTAAGTCCACCCAATGCTCCCTGAGCTTCTCTTCCCAGCCAAGATCAAAACATTCAAGCCTGCACATTACAGACCGACATGACTAAATTTACCTCTCCTAGCCAAAAACCCTGCTAGAAAATGCACATGTACTATGGGGGGCGCTACACATATATATAGATTTAGATTAATATATTAAAATAAACATAGCCCCCATCAATCAGAGGATTTCTACTATAACAGTAGGGATGGGCAAACGGTCCATACCAGACCCCCACAACCACTGACCATGGTTGTGGTGAGGAGGCCCTTGTACCAATCAACATGAGCACAAGGTGCTTTGTCCTCACTTGAGAGCATGTGACCTGAAGGGCCTGGTATGGACTGGGTGGACCCCACACCATTTTTTCTTTATTTTTGGCGTGGGGTTCCCCTCCAATCCATACCAGACCCGAAGGGCCTGATATGGACTGGTGAGAACCCACAACATTTTTTTCTTTATTTTATTCAATAACCAGATGCTGGGAATTGTAACCGCAAATAGTTTTAAATGGGATTTGACTCGTTTTTTTCCTTAGAAATGTTTTACTGCAGCATGTGTTATGCATGCTACCGATACGCCACTTTACAGGTAGTCTAAGGGGACCCCGGTTCGCCGTTCAGGTTAGAACAATTCCCCTGTTCCGAAGTTCTGCTGTGAACTGAACAGGGAGGTGTTCGCCCATGTCTATATTACAGACATTTTAACCACTTGCCAACCGCCTCGCGTAGAAAGACTGCAGCAAGTTGGCTCCGCTTTGTAGATCACATCTATAAGCGAAGATCCGCGCAGCCACAGTTGCGGGCGGGCACATGGCACCGGCGGCGTGCTCTTGTGCCTGCCGCACTCTGCATGAGCGTGGCCGCGGGTCAGGTGAACTCAATGTCTGCCGGCGACCCGCGATCACCTGGTACAGAAGAAAAGCGGGGATCCGCCGTTGTAAACACAGCGGTTCCCCACTCTGTCAGGCGGCATGACAGAGATCTACTGATCCCTGTGATCGGGATCAGTTAGATCTGTAATGCCCCTGCCAGCCCAGCCCCCACACAGAACACGTCTAGGGAACACAGTTAATCCCTTTCCTGCCAGTGACATTTATACAGTAATCAGTGGCTATTTTTAGATCTGACCGCTGTATAACTGTCAATAGTCCCAAAAAAGTGTCAAAAAACATAAGCACATTGCAAACTTTGTTCTTAGAGTCCAAATTAGCACACAGAGCTCCCTCAGCTTTCTCCCTCTGAGATCCAGAATCAAGCTCTCCTCTGTTCTCTTCCTGGTCATTAAATGCAGGTGGAGAGGGGATTGAGTAGACCAGAAAGACCGGGCCTGAACCAGCTCCACCATGGTGGCCAGCAAAACCCAAGTCCGACTCTCACTAGTCGCCTCAAAATTATTGTATGCGAGGCGACAAGTATCGTCTGTCCATTGTGGCGCCTAACATAACGTCACAACATACAGTATATTTGCTGTCTTTCCTTTCTACAGTCTTTATAAGGTGCACATTGTGTTAGAAATCTCTCTCAGCGGTGGGTGTGGAGTCTGGGCTTACACTGTGTGAGAGCTGATTGGAGGAAAGGCACACACACCCCCTCCAAATAGTCAGAGGAATGAAGGAACTTGCAGAGCTGCAGTGTGAATAGACCAGCTCTGCTTATCTATCTCTAATCACACTCCCCGACTTCCAGCTGCCATTATCTCGTGTGTCAGAGAACTTGTCAGAAGTGACTCTGCTGATAACAGAGGAACAGAGCAGCAGAAAGAAATGGCACTTAGAAGTTTGGAGAGAGAGAAGTAAACACTACAGATATGTGCTTAGGTCAAATTTCATGAATGGGATTTACAACCACTTTAAGCTAGCCAAATGTGTTTCAGTTTTTTTCATTCAGCAAGCAAGCTGGATGAAAATAATGGCCTGATTTCCCCATCCACACATTTGAGGTGGATGGGGGAATCCTCACTGCTGTGCTATTGTATTATGACAGCAGGTAGACTCCTCTGTTATGTTTCTCACTGAAAATTGAGCTGTTTAATAATCAAGAAAATCTGCAGCAGCCCAGAGTGCTGTGACTTATTGTCTTTTCTTGCTGTGATCTTGCACTGTAGGGTTCATTCATATCATAATGTGCACATAATTGCATACCCGTTTTTTATCATTTTGTTCCCACAAATAGAGCTTTATTTTGGTGGTATTTGATCACCTCTGCGGTTTTTATTTTTTGGGCTATAAACAAAAAAAGACCGAAAAGTTTGAAAAAAAAAAGTTTTTTCTCTGTTTTTGTCACAAAACTTTGTAAATAAGTACATTTTCTCCAACACTAATTGGCACTGATGAGGCTACACTGACGGGCATTGATGAGGCAGTACT
This sequence comes from Glandirana rugosa, assembly GCA_018402905.1. NCBI lineage: Eukaryota > Metazoa > Chordata > Amphibia > Anura > Ranidae > Glandirana > Glandirana rugosa. Next base: position 11,049 of record BLSH010009219.1, on the reverse strand, counting down.
GATTGGCACTGATGATGCGGCATTGATGAGGTGGCACTGATAATAAGGCACATATATGTAGCACTGATGGGCACTGATACGCAGCACTGACGGGCACTGATAGGTGGCACTGATATGCAGCACTGATGGGCACTCATATGCAGCACTGATGGGCATGGATAAGCAGCACTGGTGGGCACTGATAGGTGGCATTGGTAGGTGGCACTGGTGGTCACCAGTGGGCACTCATAGGGGGCACTGGTGGGCAGCAGATGCACTAATAGGGGCCCATTCTCTGGTGGTCTAGGGTGGTATCTGAAGTGGGCAGTGAGTGCCATCCATGTTGGGCTTTGTGCCCCTTACCTGGTGGTCTAGGGTGGGCTCCCTGGTGGTCAGGATCGGCTCCCTGGTGGCCAGGATCGGCTCCCTGCTGGTCCTGGGTGGGCACATCCCTGGTGGTCCCTGGGCAGGCTCCCTGGTGGTCTAGGGTGGCGATCCTAGGGGGGCTGCATTGATAAGCAATTACCAAAGACCCCCCCTGTCAGGAGAGTAGCTGATCGGCTCTCGACTACTCGCGTCTAAAGACGCGAGTAGTGGAGAAGTTGATAAAAGGCTTTTCCTGTTTACACTGTGACCAGCCATGATTGGTCACAGCTGATCACATGGTAAAGAGCTTCCGATGGAAACTCTGTACTGAGATCGGTAATGCGGTGGGTCAGACTGTTGTCCTGCTGGACGTCATATGACTCCCACTCAGGATAACTGAACCACTTCCTGGCCGTCATTCTGCATACGGCGGTAAGGAAGTGGTTAAACTATTTTTTTTTTTTACTTTGTGAAACTTTATTTTTAAAGGAAACTTCAAAAGACTCTTTGACTTTTGTGTTTGTGCATGTTGCAGTGTGTCTATATGTGTTGCTTCATTTTGCACTTAAACAAAGTAGTGCATGTTCTAATGTTCTACTTTGTTTTCAAACCAGGGCAGCGAACATCAGCACAACGCACTGGTGTGAACTGCTCTTATTGAAATACTTTTCTTTTACAATTTATTTTTGCTGGGAATATGTTGATCAACACATGCCACTGCATCTGGTCTGAATAGACCCTTATGGCATATTCACTTAGCATATTAATTTTAGAAATATGACCAAGTCACTGATTTACTAGAATAAACCTTTTAAACTGAGTTTTTATGAAATATTTCTGCTATGCTTGCAGATCACACAGTTTTTGGAATACGGGGAGCATTAACCACTTCAGCTCTGGAAGGTTTACCCCCCCTTCATGACCAGGCCATTTTTTGTGATACAGCATTGCGTTACTTTAACTGACAATTGCGCGGTTGTGTGAAGCTGTATCCAAATAAAATGTATGTCCTTATTTTTCCCACAAATAGAGCTTTTTTTTGGTGGTATTTAAGCACCTCTGCAGTTTTTATTTTTTTTTGCGCTACAAACAAAAAAAGACTGACAATTTTGAAAAAAAAATAATAATATTTTTACTTTCTGCTATGAAACACACCCCCAAAAAAATTTTAAAAATCGAATTTCTTCATCAGTTTATGCCAATACGTATTCTGCTACATGTTTTTGGTAAAAAAAAATCCCAATACGTGTATATTGATTGGTTTGCGCAAAGGTTATAGTGTCTGAAAACTATGGGATAGATTTATGGAATTTTTATTTTTTTTTACTGGTAATGGCGGTGATCAGCAATTTCAACAAGCTTGTATAAAATAACGCAGCAATCAATAGGTCAGAAGGGTGCTTCTGACCTATTGATTGCTGCGTTATTTTATACAAGCTTGTTGAAATTCGGATTTGTTGTTTTTATATGATTATAATAAAATAGCCCCCTCATCACCGAGGTTTTATACTATGGCGAGTGCCCTGCTTTTTATTTCCATCTAAACGGTCAAGCCTTTGGACGGTCTGGCCCTCCTAGCGGTGGTTCCCCTCAGGACGTCCCTCCAGATGACCATCGGACCATAGGACCCGGACCCCCGATGTGACCTGGATCGCGGAAAGTGGCCATACAGGAACAGTGACGGAGACCTCCCCCCCCCCCCCATGGCTGTGTGACGCGACCGGCTGCTGGATATCCCTGATGCCACATCCTATTGTTTCCAAGGCGCTATTATTTCTTCTCTCTGGTAAGCCTCCACTCTTGAAAGGGTTGGAGTTTCCATCCACCATTTATTGTTTCCAGTTTTATTGTTCTAAAATTATCTGCAAGCTCCATTTACTAAGTGTATTGTAGCCGCATAGAGCCATATTAGTGCTATAAAATCATGTCCAAGCTCTATTCACTAAGTGTATTGTAGCCGCATAGAGCCATATTAGTGTTATAAAATCATGTCCAAGCTCTATTTACTAAGTGTATTGTAGCCGCATAGAGCCATATTAGTGTTATAAAATCATGTCCAAGCTCCATTCACTAAGTGTATTGTAGCCCCATAGAGCCTTATTAGTGTTATAAAATCAATGATTTTATAACACTAATATGGCTCTATGCGCCTACAACACACTTAGTGATAGTGAATGGAGCGTGGACATGATTTTATAACACTAATATGGCTCTATGCGGCTACAATACACTTAGTGAATGGAGCTTGGACATGATTTTATAACACTAATATGGCTCTATGGCTATTGTTACAGCCATTTTTGTGCCTGAAAGTTCGGGTCCCCGTTGATTTCAATGGGGTTCGGGGTCCGGGTTAAAGTTCGGGTCAAGCCGAACCTGCCGAACCCGGACTTCCGGAGGTTCGATCAACTCTACTCTCTAGGTAAGAGGGTAGTTGCCTGTATGTAAATAGGCTTTGTGGGGGTACGTTATGTTCGGTTTGTAGTGATCTGAATGGATTTCATAGGCTGCAAGCACAGTGGTTATTAGTTTCTGTTTGAGGGGTAACAAGTGATGCACTGAAAGCTCTGAGAGAAGGAATTAAAATTATTCTAATTTCATTGGGATATTTTTGTCTAGAGTTTTGACATAGGTACATGAGGTAAAGTACTTTCATGCACTGAGGGTTGCTGAGATTGTTGGGTGAATTGTTTTGTAGTTGAAGGCTGGGAGCCCGCTTGCTAGAAGTACTGAGCTGAGATCCCCTTTGGTTACAAAGGTCTGTTCTGTATGTCTCCATTGCTTGCCCATTACGTGGGTGAGCCAATGTCTAGATTGGTCAAGCAATACCGCAGTATAATAATCATTTACTTTTGGAAAGCCCATGGCTCACGCTTTTTTCAGTCTCGTGGTGATAGAGTGAGGGCAACATGGTCTTTTATCTGCCCAAATATATGATTTCAGCATTCATTGTAAAGTGTTAAAGAATGTGTCAGGGATCGTTATTGGCAGTGCTCTAAATAATTATAGCAGTTTGTGAAGTGTAAACATCTTGAATGCAGCTACCCTATCTGCCCATGAAAGGTGTTGTTTGCTGATCTTTTGGAGTTCTTGTTTACAAGTGTTCAGAAAGGGAGTGAAGTTGTGTGAATACAATGAATTAGATGGGGTAGTAAGCGATATGCCCAGGTATAACATTGATGATGTTACCCATCTGAATGGTATTTGAGATTGTATTGTCTGTTGTACTGATTTGGTTAATCCCACATTCAAGATATACAATTTGGAATCATTAATTTTGTAAAAAGAGCATGCTCTAAATCCATCTAATAGTTTACAAGCTGCTGACAGGGAAGAAGCCAGTTCTGTTAATGAGAGAATGTTATTGTCAGCGAACAGTGTAATTTTGTGGGTTTGGTCTGAAATGGGTATGCCTGATATCGATGTGTCATTACAGATCATTTGGGCCAGAGGTTTCATCATTAACGTAAAAATAAGCCGGGAGAGAGGGCACCCTTGTCTCGTGCCATTTGAGATGGCATATGGTTCAGATAGGGTTCCATCTATAAAAACACGGGCTGAGGGCTTAGAATATAAGGCCAGTATGGCTGACAAAATACTATCTTGGAAACAAAATTTAATGAGGGATTGTTTTAAATAACCCCAGTGTATCTTGTCAAACGCTTTTTTGGCGTCTAGCGTTATGAAGATAGCTGGGGTATTTTTGGATTCTACATGGTGAAGGAGGTTTATGCTTTCACGTGTTGCGTCTGGTGCTTGTCTACTCAGGGTAAAGCCTACTTGGTCCGGGTGTATAATGGGGGCATTATGTGGGCCAGTCTTTAGGCCAAAATTTTCGCATAGATTTTGAAGTTGGTGTTCAATAAGTAGATAGGGCGAAAATGTTGTGGGGACACTGGCTCCTTCCCTGGTTTGAGCAGCATAATAATATTTGCAGATAACATCTCTGAGGGGAACTCGCCAGAGGAAGCTGCAGCGTTGAATACTTAACACAGGTGGGGAGCTAAGGTTGAGGAGTTTTGTAGTATTAGGCTGAATAGCCATCTGGGCCTGGGGCTTTGCCATTGGGGAGCGATGCAATACCTTTGATTACTTCTTCGGTGGTGAGGGGGGCATTGAGAGCAGCTAGGTGGCAGTTGGAGATTTTGGGTAGGTGGAGGTTGTCTAGAAATTGTTTAATAATTGTTTCTGACTAAAGGGTCATCCTTTAGGTTATATAATGCTTCATAATAATCTTTAAATGCGTTGGCAATATTTCTGGGGTGGAATAATTTGTTGCCCTGGGTGGGGTGTAAGATATAGGGGATTTTTGGTTTGGACCTGCGTTTGTTTATCATTGCTGCCATTAATTTACTTGCTTTTTTGCCATAGGCGTAAAAGTTGGCTTTCATTTTCAGTAGAAGTTTAGCATGCTAGGCATTTAGGAAGGATATAAGATCGCTTCTGGCTTGGTATACTTTGTTGCTGGTAGTTAGATTTGGGTTGGCATTGTTAAGAGTTTATAGGGATTTTATGATTTCAAGTATATCTGATAGCTGCTGGTTTCATTTATGTTTCGCCCAGGTACTGGGTTTAATTAGGACTCCTCTCCATACGGTGAAGGGGTCGTTGACTGATTGTGCCTTAGTGGTGAAGAAGTCTCTCAGTTGTTTTGAATCTGGGTCTTGTTGACCGGGATTGACAGAAGATGTGGGTCGATGCGGCAGTTATTGAAAGAAGTACTTTCTTGTTTTCCCCCAAGTGTTAGCGAAATGGGCATGTGGTCAGACCAGGTAATCATGTGAATCTCTGTATCAAGGACATCTTGCAGTAATTGTTTATCCTCTATGAATAGGTCAATTCTAGAGTACATATGGTGCGGTTTGGAAAAAAAGGCAAAGTCCCTCTCTGTAGAATGCTGGCATCTCCAAATGTCATAGAGAGCATTAGTATGTAAAAAGGGTAGGAATGACATTCTTCAAGGTCTTTCCATGTCGGGCCTTTCACATCAATGGAGTGGGCCTGGTGCTAGATTGAAATCTCCACAAAGAACTATCTGGCCTTGTTTAATTTTGGATACCTTTTTCCATAGTTTATTCAAAAGTGATTGTTGGCCCGTGTTGGGGGCGTATATGTTTATTAAGGTGTATATTGAGTTGTTGATTTCACAGACCAGTATTATGAACCGTCCTTGTTGGTCTGCGGTGACGTCTATAGATTTGAAGGAATACATATGAGGAAAGTTTTTATGGGTCATTGCAGGTGCTTTGGTTTGGCTAAAGTGAGTCTCTTGAAGACAAATAATATTGCATTTAAGGTTGCGAGTCTCGACCCACAGGGATAATCTTTTGCCTGGGTGGTTAAGGCCTTTAACATTCAATGACAAGATTTTAAAGGGCATAGCGGTATGTGGATAGTGCCGTGGTGAGACGTTTTATCTCAGAAGCTTTCGCTAAAAAATTTTCCCTGTTGAGTTGAAAATTCAATCAGGGAGAACTGGGTATGGGTGTGTCGTGTGGGTGTGTTGTTGACTTACTGTGCAGTTCTTTGGTTCTGAGATGAGGACAAGATCTGGAGCTTTTAGGATGTGTCTTTAGATCGGTTTAACTTAAAGGAAACAGAGAATATGTAACGGTAAAGTGTTCAACAATTGTTGGATAGAGGAGAGAACCGGTAGCTCTGTAACAAAACTTAAGAAAATAACAGATATCTGCTTGAGCGGCTATTACCATGTCAAATATTTGGGGTTTAGTGACTATTGAGCTAATCGCTGGCTAGCCGCCCAGGGCTTGGTGTCGTGCTTGTTGTGGCTGTGGTGATTCAGGTGGCCATGTCGTCTGGAGGTTCCAGATCTTCCCAGTTGTTGTTGTGATTATGGTGCATTTGGCAATCTGGACATTGCTCCAGTGTTTCTAGGATGTTCCATTGCCTGAGAAGTGATAGACCTTCATCTAGGGAACGAATGGTGAAGGAGCTGTTGTCTTTCGTGACAATCAGTTTTACTGGGTGGTCCCATTTGTATGGGATTTGGTGGTTGCAAAGTGGTTTGGTGATCGTCACAAGGTTCCTTCATTGTTGAATGGTGTATTTTGACAGGTCTTCAAAGAAGGAGAAGTTTGAATATTGTTGAGGGTATTCCGCAGTGTTCCTCACAGCTTTCATAAATTCCTCTTTAATATGGTAGAAATTAATATGGGCTATGGTATCCCGTGGTATAGTGTCTGCTGTCTGGTAGATGGGATGATTTTGGCAGGCAATGAATGCGATCTATTATCATTTCTCCGGTGGTGCGTCAGGGAGGAATGACTTCATCATTTACATGAAGCAGGCTCTTAAATCAGATTCTGGAATGCCTCTGATTCTGACATTGTTCCTTCTGGAACGGTCCTCTAGGTCAGCAATTTTTGCTTTCATCCAGTCAATATCTTACGCTTCTTCCCCCTGCGCATCCACCATGTCATTAAATGAGGATGTGATTTCCCCCAACTTTTCTTTCTATGTTAGACACCCTGTTTCCCATATAGGACATTTCATCTAGGAAGGACGGCCTCTCTGGCGGTGGGTAATATTCAGTTCATTTGCGGGGCGCAGAGCGGTCTTTCCTCCGCTTTGACATGCAGAATGTCTCCTGGGTGTTAGCTCCGGTTGGTACAGTGGAATGTGCTCGGTCTCCATTGTTGATTTCGCCCTGGGAAGCTGCCGTGGATCAGAGCTGTGTCAGTGTGCAGCCATCTCTCACAGGATCCGGCTAAACCCCCCTTACTACTCATATTTATTTAAAAGAACAATGTACTGTACACATAGTTATTTTGCATGTGTTTTCTTTGTTATTATATGAAAAACACTCCCATGCGTCCTGAAAAACAGAAACTCTATGTAATAAGAAAAGTAACTCAATGTTCATTTGGGCCAACAAAAACAGACACATTTCCATTAATTTCATATAAAATCAGTTAGTGGTTCTGAGACTCCAAACCATTCTTTCTCAACAAGGTTATCACAGAGATTACTAAGAGTTCCTTGAGCAGTGTGCAATAGCAAATTAATCTCCTGCCTGTATAATTCTTATACCAACACCTCTTGGCAGAGTCAGCAGCATGAGACCTCTCCTCTCATCTCTTAGGTAAGTTGCCACTGACACCAATGATCCTTTTAGCTGTGTCTGCTCTCTCCTCTTCCTAGGCACTAGGTGTCCAATAGGATCGCCTGATGTTTTGGCCAATCAGGAAACGAGTCTCATGACCCGCTTCCTGATTGGCGGGGAGAAGATTTAGTGTGAAAATAGCGAATATTCATTCGCTGGTGTCACACAACTGGGTAGGATCGGGGCACAGTGCTCTGCACCCCAAGCCCACCCTTTTTTGAAGCCTATTAGAGTCACTGGCTCTAATCGCGTCCTTCAAAAAAACACAGCCCCCCATTGGAATCCATAGGCCGGTGCCCTGTATGTAGATCAGGGGGTTGGATGCTAGGATAGGGGGGGCGGCGCCTGTGCGCCCCTAATGGAAGGAACGCCACTGACTATACTTATGACAAATGTAAAGTGCATTTTTCCCACTGACCACCAATATAACAAACATTCTTTTCACTGATCACCATTGTAAAAGGGGCCTTCTCCCATTGACAGGCAATATAAGGGGGTTCTCCTTTCTTTGGCCACCAAAGTAAGTGGGTCCTTTTTTCACTGACCATCAATATAAGGGGGGCCATTTAACACTGACCAAAGATGTAAGGGGATGCCTCCAATAAAATTATAAGGGGTCCCTTCTTCACTGACATCCCAAGGTAAGTGGACACCTCCCCCACTGACTAATAATGTAAGGAAACACTTCTTCCACTTGACCTCCAATTCAGAAATTACATTTTCCAATGACCAGTAATATAAAAAGGCATTTCTCGACTAAACACCAATCCAAAGGCATACCACACACTGCTGCAGTTCTTTTTTTATCATTATTATAAATTTCACTTTTTTACTGGAATTCATTTTGTCATATAGAGCAGGGGGTGGAAAGAATATGATACCTGTATTAGGTATGCCTCGATCTTGAATTTTTGTCATTAACTATTAAAGATACAACTTACTAAGCTAATGCATTGTGAGCTGCTGTTATAATATTTTATAGAAGGTGCACACTGAAACCTGAAAATCTTTTTATTTCTGTGGCTTTAATAATGTTTTGTGATTCTTTATACTACCAGAAAAATAGAGCTGGAGAAAAGCTGCCCTGATCACGTAGGAGAAAGGGCACATAACAGGGTGGGCTGGAAAGCAGGAAAAGGGTTAAGGTGGGTTGAATGAATGGTTTAAGGCTTAATGTGAAAGATGATGTTATGCTGAGTAAATAGATACCCAACATGTCACATTTTAAAATTGCGCAAACTCGTGGAATGGCGCCGAACTTTGGTACTTAAAAATCTCCATAGGCGATGTTTAAAAATTTTTACAGGTTAGGTGTTTTGAGTTACAGAGGAGGTCTGGGCTAGACTTATTGTTCTCACTCTAACGCACGTGGCGATACCTCACATGTGTGGTTTGGACGCCGTTTACATATGTGGGCGCGACTTACGTATGCGTTTGCTTTTGTGCGCGAGCTCGCAGGGACGGGACGCTTTAAATTTTTTTTTTTTTTATTTCTTATTTTACTTTTATTTTTTTTATTTTGACACTTTCACTTTATTTTTATTTTTTTGATCACTTTTATTCTTATTACAAGGAATGTAAACATCCCTTGTAATAGGAAAAGTGAGTGACAGGTCCTCTTTATGGACAGATGCAGGGTCTATAAGACCCTACATCTCTCCTACAGGCTGGAAAGGCTGAGATCAGAAAAAAAAACAGACGATCTCAGCCTTTCCTTCCCCTTTAACGGCTGTTGTTTACTTCGGAGACCCGGAAGTGACGTCACGACGTGCGCCCGGGCCTCCGAGAGCCATAGAGATGACCGAGGGACATCCGTCCCTCGGAAATCTCTGGCACCAGCATCCGGCGGCAGGCGATTCCTTCTCCCGGCCACCGATCGCTCAGGTGAGTCGGGAGAAGCACCGGAGGGCGGCGGGAGGGGGGGTCCCCTCCCGCCGCCTGTAAGAACGATCAAGCGGCTGACCTGCCGCTATGATCGTTCTTACGGTGATGGGAATCGCCTGAGGAAAAAAATGATACCTCAATGATGCCTGCAGGTGCCGGCATCATTGAGATATCACCACTGAAATCCCAGGACGTCAATAGACGTCCTGCGGATGGGAAGTGGTTAACAAGCTTGTTATTGGTTGCTAGGACCACCCTTTGCCCTAGCAACCAATCACCTGCTGGTTAACTTAAAACGTTAACTTAGCCAGCTCCCGCCCTCTGTCCTGAGCTGTGCTGCCTCCCTCCCTCCACTCTGCCATGAGGATGAGAGCGGCAGAGGCTGATCTACCTGTCACCTGCCCACGGTAGACAGGTGGATCACAATTGATGAGTTGTCAACCCCTGGTTTAAGGATATGACATAGGGAGCAGGGAGAAAGTGATCATAACTTAGGGAATCCTTGAGGAAGAACAGACAGCATGGTGAGCAATTTGGTTCACCTATCCACCTTCTTAGAAGATGTATGAATATGGATATGATTAGCCATCCATAGCTCCAGAGAACTGGTGTATGGGAAGAGGATGGGGCTTGTCGTACTTGTTTTGAAATGTGTTGGGCAGAGTCTTGGAGGGAAAACAACCTCCATGCCTATGTGGAACCCATCTATAAAGTCTGTTTTGAATCTTTTTGCCACCTGCAGAGTCAAATTCTTCTTGTGAGTGTGGGAGCACTTTAGGAAGGCACAAAGCAGCTAACGGTGGAAAGTTGAAGTGGTGGACCTGCATGGGTTTTTTGCGGACATTTACGCACTGAGCACTTTATGTTACACACAGAATGACTACCTAATTTATGTGTATTTAATCATTTTTTATGCACTAAGCACTTTAGGTTATGGATGGATATTTTTTAATGTATGTATTAGTAAGTAGTGTTGAGCGAACCCGGACTGTAACGTTCGGGTCCGTACCGAACTTACGGGTGTCCGGGACCCGGACCCGAACACGGACATTTCAAAAAACGTTTGGGTTCGGGTTCTGGGTTCTGGTAGTTGATCACGCATGTTGAATAGCTACAGGGCAGCCAATCAACAAACGTTTCCATGGTTTGCCCTTAGAAGCCATCACAGCCATGCCTACTAATGGCATGGCTGTGATTGGCCAGTGCATCATGTGACCCAGCCTCTTTATAAGCTGGAGTCACAGTGCTGCATGTCTCATGCTCTTGGGTTAGTATAGGGAGAGGAAGCTGCCGGCGTTTTTGTGAGGGAGAGATTGCAGACATTTTAACATCTGATCCTGCATCCTGAGATTACTACTGTTGTTGCTCTGAGGGACAGATAGCAGAAATTTGAGATTTCACATACTGCTGCTTTGAGTTGCAGATCAAACTCTGCATTACACAACAATCGCTACGATCGTGCACAACGATCAAATTGTTGGAGTAATTTGAGATTTCACATACTGCGGCTTTGAGTGACACATTGCAGATCAAACCCTGCCTAACACAATGATCGTTACGATCGTACACAATGATCAGATTGTGCAATCGTACACAACGATCAGATTGTGGGAGTAATTTGAGATTTCAAATACTGCTGCTTTGAGCGATCTGACTGCACTAGGTAGAGGCTTCTGCTTAGAGGGACAGATTATTGT
>BLSH010009170.1:30856-41813 GCA_018402905.1 Glandirana rugosa | reverse complement strand
GGGAGAAAGAAAGAAAGAAAGAAAGAGAAAGCGAGGGAGAAAGAAAGAAAGAAAGCGAGGGAGAAATAAAGAAAGAGAGAAAGAAAAAGCAAGGGAGAACGAAAGAAAGAAAGAAAAAGCGAGGGAGAAAAAAAGAAAAAAAAAGCAATGGAGAAAGAAAGAAAGATAGAAACACAGAGAGAAAGAGCGAGGTAGAAAGAAAGAAAAAAGTGAGGGAGAAAGAAAGAAAGAAAGAAAGAAAAAGCGAGTAAGAAAGAAAAAAAAAAGAAAGAAAGAAAAAGGGAGGGAGAAAGAAAGAAAGAAAGAAAGAAAAAGCGAGGGAGAAAGAAAGAAAGAAAAAGAGAGGGAGAAAGAAAGAATGAAAGAGAGAGAAAATGAAAGAAAGAAAGAGAAAGAAAGAATGAAAGAAAGAAAGAGAAAGCGAGGGAGAAAGAAAGAAAGAGAGAAAGAAAAAGAGAGGGAGAACGGAAGAAAGAAAAAAAGAAAAAGTGACGGAGAAAGAAAGAAAAAGTGAGGGAGAAAGAAAGAAAGCCAGGGAGAAAGAGAGAAAGAAATAAAGAAAGAGAAAGCGAGGGAGAAAGAAAGAAAGAAAGAAAGGAAGAAAGAAAAAGCGAGGGAAAAGAAAGAAAAAGCGAGGTAGAAAGAAAGAAAAAGTGAGGGAGAAAGAAAGAAAGAAAGAAAAAGCTAGGAAGAAAGAAAGAAAGAAAAAAAAGAAAGAAAGAAAAAGCGAGGGAGAAAGAAAGAAAGAGAGAAAGAAAGAAAGAAAAAATGAAAGAAAGAAAGAGAAAGAAAGAAAAAGCGATTGAGAAAGAAAGAAAGCAAGAAAGAAAGAACAAGCGAGGAAGAAAGAAAGAAAGAAAGATAGAAAAAAAAGCAAGCGAGAAAGAAAGAAACAAAGAAAAAGAAAGTGAGGGAGAAAGAAAGAATGAAAGAGAAAGTGAGGGAGAAAGAAAGAAAGAAAAAAAGAGGGAGAAAGAAAGAAAAAGCGAGGGAGAAAGAAAGAAAGAAAGAAAGAATGAAAGAAAGAAAGAGAGAAAGAGCGAGGGAGAAAGAAAGAAAAAAAGTGAGGGAGAAAGAAAGAAATAAAGAAAGAAAAAGCGAGTGAGAAAGAAAGAAAGAAAAAAAGAAAGACAGAAATAAAAAGCGAGGGAGAAAGAAAGAAAGAAAAAGCGAGGGAGAAAGAAAGAAAGAGAGAGAAAGCGAGGGAGAAAGAAAGAAAGAAAGAAAAAAGCGAGGGAGAAAGAAAGAAAAAGAAAGTGAGGGAGAAAGAAAGAAATAAAGAAAGAATGAGCAAGTGAGAAAGAAAGAAAAAAAGAAAGAAAAAAGCGAGGGAGAAAGAAAGCAACAAAAAGCAAGGGAGAAAGCAAGAAAGAGAGAGAAAGCGAGAGAGAAAGAAAGAAAGAAAGCGAAAGCGAGGTAGAAAGAAGGAATGAAAGAAAGAAAAAGAAAGCGAGGGAGAAAGAAATAAAGAGAGAAAGAAAAAGCGAGGGAGAACAAAGAAAGAAAAAAAGAAAGAAAGAAAAAGCGAGGGAGAAAAATAGAAGTAAATAAAGAAAGAAAAAGCGAGGGAGAAAGAAAGAAAGAAAGAAAGAAAGAAAAATGTAGGGAGAAAGAAAGAAAGAAAGAAAGAAAGAAAGAAAGAGAAAGAGAGGGAGAAAGAAAGAGAGAAAGAAAAAGAGAGGGAGAACGAAAGAAAGAAAGAAAAAGCGAAGGAGAAAGAAAGAAAAAAGAAAGAGAAAGTGAGGGAGAAAGAAAGAAAAAGCGAGGGAGAAAGAAAGAAAGAGAAAGTGAGGGAGAAAGAAAAAAAGAAAGAAAAAGAAAGCGAGGGAGAAAGAAAGAAAGAGAGAAAGAAAAAGCGAGGGAGAACAAAGAAAGAAAAAAAGAAAGAAAGAAAAAACGAGGGAGAAAAAATAAAGAAAGAAAGAAAGAAAAAGCGAGGGAGAAAGAAAGAAAGAAAGCAAGAAAGAGAGAAAGAAAAATGTAGGGAGAAAGAAAGAAAAATAAGATAGAATGAAAGAAAGAAAGAAAGAGAAAGAGAGGGAGAAAGAAATAAAAAGCGAGGGAGAAAGAAAGAAAGCGAGGGAGAAAGAAAGAAAGAGAAAGCGAGGGAGAAAGAAAGAAAGAGAAAGTGAGGGAGAAAGAAAGAAAAAGCGAGGGAGAAAGAAAGAAAGAAAGAAAAAGAAAGTGAGGGAGAAAGAAAGAAAGAATGAGAAAGTGAGGGAGAAGAAAGGAAAGAAAGAAAGAAAGTGAGGGAGAAAGAAAGAAAGAATGAGAAAGTGAAGGAGAAGGAAAGAAAGAAAGAAAGAAGGAGAAAGCAAGGGAGAAAGAAATAAAAAGCGAGGGAGAAAGAAAGAACGAAAGAAAAAGTGTGGGAGAAAGAAAGAAAGAAGGAAATAAAAGGGAAAGCGAGGGAGAAAGAAAAAGAAAGAAAGGAAAAGCGAGGGAGAAAGAAAGAAAGAAAAAGCGAGGGAGAAAGAAAGAAAGAAAGAGACAGAAAGCGAGGGAGAAAGAAAGAAAGAAAGAGAAAGCGAGGGAGAAAGAAAGAAAGAAAGAGAAAGTGAGGGAGAAAGAAAGAAAGTGAGGGAGAAAGAAAGAAAGAGAGAAAGAAAGAAAAAGTGAGGGAGAATGAAAGAAATAAAGAAAGAAAAAGCGAGTAAGAAAAAAAAAGAAAGAAAGAAAGAAAGAAAGAAAAAGCGAGGGAGAAAGAAAGAAAGAGAAAGTGAGGGAGAAAGAAAGCAAGAAAAAGCGAGGGAGAAAGAAAGGAAGAAAGAATGAAAAAGTGAGGGAGAAAAAAGAAAGAAAGAAAAAGTGAGGGAGAAAGAAAGAAAGAAAGATAGAAAGAAAGAGAGAAAGAGCGAGGGAGAAAGAAAGAAAAAAAGTGAGGGAGAAAGAATGAAATAAAGAAAGAAAAAGCGAGTGAGAAAGAAAGAAAAAAAGAAAGAGAAAGCGAGGTAGAAAGAATGAAAGAAATAAAGAGAAAGTGCGGGAGAAAGAAAGAAAGAAAGAAAGCGAGGGAGAAAGAAAGAGAGAGAGAAAGAAAAGCGAGGGAGAACGAAAGAAAGAAAGAAAAAACGAGGGAGATAGAAAGAAAGAAAGAGAAAGCAAGGGAGAAGGAAAGAAAAAAAAAAGAGAGGGAGAACGAAAGAAAGAAAAAGCGAGGGAGAAAGAAAGAGAAAGTGAGGGTGTAAGAAAGAAAGAGAAAGCGAGGGAGAACGAAAGAAAGAAAGAAAGAAAAAGCGAGGGAGAAAGAAAGAAAGAAAGAAAAAGTGAGGGAGAAAGAAAGAAAGAAAGATAGAAAGAAAGAGAGAAACAGCGAGGGAGAAAGAAAGAAAAAAGCGAGGGAGAAAGAAAGAAAAAAGAAAGAAAGAAAGAAAAAGCAAGGGAGAAAGAAAGAAAGAGAGAGAAAGCGAGGGAGAAAGAAAGAGAAAGCAAGTGAGAAAGAACGAAAAATAAAGTGAGGGAGAAAGAAAGAAATAAAGAGAGAATAAGCGAGTGAGAAAGAAAGAAAAAAAGAAAGAAAAAGCGAGGGAGAAAGAAAGCAAGAATAAGCAAGGGAGAAAGCAAGAAAGAGAGAGAAAGCGAGGGAGAAAGAAAGAAGGAAAGAAAGAAAGAAAGAAAGAAAGAAAGAAAGAAAGAAAGAAAGAAAGAAAGAAAAAGAAAGCAGGGGAGAAAGAAAGAAAGAGAGAAAGAAAAAGCGAGGGAGAACTAAGAAAGAAAGAAAGAGAAAGCGAGGTAGAAAGAAAGAAAGAGAAAGTGAGGGAGAAAGAAAGAGAGAGAGAAAGAAAAGCGAGGGAGAACGAAAGAAAGAAAGAAAAAACGAGGGAGAAAGAAAGAAAGATAAAGCAAGGGAGAAAGAACGAAAAATAAAGTGAGGGAGAAAGAAAGAAATAAAGAGATAATAAGCGAGTGAGAAAGAAAGAAAAAAAGAAAGAAAAAGCGAGGGAGAAAGAAAGCAAGAATAAGCAAGGGAGAAAGCAAGAAAGAGAGAGAAAGCGAGGGAGAAAGAAAGAAGGAAAGAAAGAAAGAAAGAAAGAAAGAAAGAAAGAAAGAAAGAAAGAAAGAAAGAAAGAAAGAAAGAAAGAAAGAAAAAGAAAGCAGGGGAGAAAGAAAGAAAGAGAAAGAAAAAGCGAGGGAGAACTAAGAAAGAAAGAAAGAGAAAGCGAGGTAGAAAGAAAGAAAGAGAAAGTGAGGGAGAAAGAAAGAGAGAGAGAAAGAAAAGCGAGGGAGAACGAAAGAAAGAAAGAAAAAACGAGGGAGAAAGAAAGAAAGAGAAAGCAAGGGAGAAAGAAAGAAAGAAAGAAAAAGCGAGGGAGAAAAAAAGAAATAAAGAAAGAAAGAAAAAGTGAGGGAGAAAGAAAGAAAGAAAGTAAGAAAGAAAGACAGAAAGAAAGAGAAAAAGAGAGAAAGAGAGAATGCGAGAAAGAGAGTGAGTTTGTGTAAGGAGAAAGAAAAACAAAGAGAAAGAGAGAAACATAGAAATAGAGAAAGAGTTTGTGAACGGAGAAAGAAAGAGAGAAAGAGAGAGAAAGAGAGGAAGAGAGAAATAGAGAAAGAATGAGAGAAACAAAGAAAGAGATGGTGAAGGGAGAAAGAAAGAGAGAAAGAAAGAGAGAGAAAGAGAAAGAGAGAATGAGAGAAAGAGAGTTGGTGTAGGGAGAAAGAAAGACAAAGAGAAAGAGAGAAACATAGAAACAGAGAAAGAGTTGGTGAATGGAGAAAGAAAGAAAGAGAGAAACATAGAAAGAGATGGTGAACTGAGAAAGAGCAAAAAAGAGAATGAGAGAAAGAGATTGAGTTGGTGTAAGGAGAAAGAAAAACAAAGAGAAAGAGTAAGAAAAAGAGAGAAACATAGAAACAGAGAAAGAGTTGGTGAACGGAGAAAGAAAGAAAGAGAGAAACATAGAAAGAGATGGTGAACTGAGAAATAGAGAGAGAGAAAGAGAGGAAGAGAGAAAGAGAGAAAGAAAGAGAGAAATGAGAGAAAGAGAGAGAGAGAGTTGATGTAGTGAGAAAGAAAGGCAAAGAGAAAGAGAGAAACATAGAAACAAAGAGTTGGTGAACAGAGAAAGAAAGAAAGAAAGAAAGAAAGAAAGAAAGAAAGAAAGAAAGAGAAACATAGAAAGAGATGGCGAACTGAGAAAGAGTCAAAGAGAGAATGAGAGAAAGAGAGTGAGTTGGTGTAAGGATAAAGAAAAACCAAGAGAAAAGGGAGAAAGAGAGAAACATAGAAACAGAGAAAGAGTTGGTGAATGGAGAGAGAAAGAGAGAGAGAAAGGGAGGAACATAGAAAGAGATGGTGAAAGGAGAAAGAAAGAGATAGAGAGAAAGACAGAAAGACAAAGAGAGAAAGAAAGTTGGTGTAGGGAGATAGAAAGACAAATAGAAAGAGAGAAACATAGAAACAGAGAAAGAGTTGGTGAACGGAGAAAGAAATAAACAGTGATACATAGAAAGAGATGGTGAACTGAGAAAGAGAGAAAGAAAAAGAGAAACAGAGAAATAGAAAGAGAAAGAGTTGGTGAACGGAGAAAGAAAGAGAGAAAGAAAGAGAGATAGAGAGAAAGACAGAAAGACAAAGAGAGAAAGAGTTGGTGTAGGGAGAAAGAAAGGCAAAGAAAAAAGAGAGAAACATAGAAACAGAGAAAGAGTTGGTGAACGGAGAAAGAAATAGAGAGAGATACATAGAAAGAGAATGGTGAACTGAGAAAGAGAGGTAGAGAGAAAGAGAGAAAGAAAAAGAGAAACAGAGAAACAGAAAGAGAAAGAGTTGGTGAACGGAGAAAGAAAGTAAGAAAGAGAGAAACATAGAAAGAAATGGTGAACAGAGAAAGGAAGAGAGAAAGAGAGAATGAGAGAGAGAGAGAGAGAGTTGGTGTAGGGATAAAGAAAGACAACGAGAAAGAGAGTGAGAAAGAGAAAGAGAGCATGAAAGAAAGAGAGTTGGTGTAGGGAGAAAGAAAGACAAAGAGAAAGAGACAAAGAGTTGGTGAACGGAGAAAGAAATAAAGAGAACTACATAGAAAGAGATGGTGAACTGAGAAAGAGAGAGAAAGAGAGAAAGAAATAGAGAAACAGAAAGAGAAAGAGTTGGTGAACGGAGAAAGAAAGTAAGAAAGAGAGAAACATAGAAAGAGATGGTGAACGGAGAAAGGAAGAGAGAAAGAGAGTGAGAAAGAGAGAAAGAGAGAAAGAGAGTTGGTGTAGGGAGAAAGAAAGACAAAGAGAAAGAGAGAAACAGAAAAAGAGAAAGAGTTGGAGAACGGAGAAAGAAATAAAGAGAGATACATAGAAAGAGATGGTGAACTGAGAAAGAGAGATAGAGAGAAAGAGAGAAAGAAAAAGAGAAACAGAGAAACAGAAAGAGAAAGAGTTGGTGAACGGAGAAAGAAAGTAAGAAAGAGAGAAACATAGAAAGAAATGGTGAACAGAGAAAGGAAGAGAGAAAGAGAGAATGAGAGAGAGAGAGAGTTGGTGTAGGGATAAAGAAAGACAAATAGAAAGAGAGTGAGGAAGAGAAAGAGAGAATGAGAGAAAGAGAGTTGGTGTAGGGAGAAAGAAAGACAAAGAGAAACAGAGAAACATAGCAACATAGAAAAAGAGAGAGTTGGTTAACGGAGAAAGAAAGAAAGAGAGAAACATAGAAAGAGATGGTGAACTGAGAAAGAGAGAATGAAATAAAGAGAGTGAGCTGGTGTAAGGAGAAAGAAAGATAATGAGAAAGAGAGAAACAAAGAAATATAGACAGAGATGGTGAACTGAGAAAGAGAGAAAGAGAGAGAAAGAGAGGAAGAGAGAAAGAGAGAAAGAAAGAGAGAAACAAAGAAAGAGATGGGGAACGGAGAAAGAAAGAGAGAAAGAAAGAAAGATAGAGAGAAAGACAGAAAGACAAAGAGAGAAAGAGACAAAGAGAGAAAGAGAGTTGGTGTAGGGAGAAAGAAAGACAAAGAGAAAGAGACAAAGAGTTGGTGAACGGAGAAAGAAATAAAGAGAACTACATAGAAAGAGATGGTGAACTGAGAAAGAAATAGAGAAACAGAAAGAGAAAGAGTTGGTGAACGGAGAAAGGAAGAGAGAAAGAGAGAAAGTGAGAAAGAGATAAAGAGAGAAAGAGAGAAAGAGAGTTGGTGTAGGGAGAAAGATAGACAAAGAGAAAGAGAGAAACATAGAAACAGAGAAAGAGTTGGAGAACGGAGAAAGAAATAAAGAGAGATACATAGAAAGAGATGGTGAACTGAGAAAGAGAGAGAAAGAGAGAAAGAAAGAAAGAGAGAAATAGAGAGAGTTGGTGTAGGGATAAAGAAAGACAAAGAGAAAGAGAGAAAGGGAGAAAGAGAGAATGAGAGGAAGAGAGTTGATGTAGTGAGAAAGAAAGGCAAAGAGAAAGAGAGAAACATAGAAACAGAGAAAGAGTTGGTGAACGGAGAAAGAAAGAAAGAACGAGAGAAACATAGAAAGAGATGGTGAACTGAGAAAGAGATAAAGAGAGAAAGAGAGAATGAGAGAAAGAGAGAATGAGAGAAAGAGAGTGAGTTTGTGCAAGGATAAAGAAAAACAAAGAGAAAGAGAGAAACAGAAACAGAGAAAGAGTTGGTGAAAGGAGAGAGAAAGAGAGGAAGAGAAAAAGAGAGAAAGAAAGAGAGAAGCATAGAAAGAGATGGTGAAAGGAGAAAGAAAGAGAGAGAAAGAGAAAGAAAGAGAGATAGAGAGAAAGACAGAAAGACAAAGAGAGAGAGTTGGTGTAGGGAGAAAGAAAGACAAATGGAAAGAGAGCAACATAGAAACAGAGAAAGAGTTGGTGAACGGAGAAAGAAATAAACAGTGATACATAGAAAGAGATGGTGAACTGAGAAAGAGAGAAAGAAAAAGAGAAACAGAGAAACAGAGAAAGAGTTGGTGAACGGAGAGAGAAAGAGTGGAAGAGAAAAAGAGGGAAAGAAAGAGAGAAGCATAGAAAGAGATGGTGAAAGGAGAAAGAAAGAGAGAACGAGAGAAAGAAAGAGATAGAGAGAAAGACAGAAAGACAAAGAGAGAAAGAGAGTTGGTGTAGGGAGAAAGAAAGACAAAGAGAAAGAGAGAAACATAGAAACAGAGAAAGAGTTGGTGAACGGAGAAAGAAATAAAGAGAGATACATAGAAAGAGATGGTGAGAAAGAGAGAAAGAGAAAGAGTTGGAGGACGGAGAAAGAAAGTAAGAAAGAGAGAAACATAGAAAGAAATGGTGAACAGAGAAATGAAGAGAGAAAGAGAGAATGAGAGAGAGAGAGTTGGTGTAGGGATAAAGAAAGAGAGAGAGAAAGAGAAAGAGAGAATGGGAGAAAGAGAGTTGGTGTAGGGTGAAAGAAAGACAAAGAGAAAGAGAGAAACATAGCAACATAGAAAAAGAGAGAGTTGGTTAACGAAGAAATAAAGAAAGAGAGAAACATAGAAAGAGATGGTGAACTGAGAAAGAGAGAATGGGAGAAAGAGAGTGAGTTGGTGTAAGGAGAAAGAAAGATAATAAAGAGAGAAACATAGAAACATAGAAAGAGATGGTGAACTGAGAAAGAGAGAAAGAAAGAGAGAAACAAAGAAAGAGATGGGGAACGGAAAAAGAAAGAGAGAGAGAAAGAAAGAGACAACGAGAGAAAGAGAGTTGGTGTAGTGAGAAAGAAAGACAAAGAGAAAGAGAGAAAGAGTTGGTGAACGGAGAAAGAAATAAAGAGAACTACATAGAAAGAGATGGTGAACTGAGAAAGAGAGAGAAAGAGAGAAAGAAATAGAGAAAGAGAGAAACAGAAAGAGAAAGAGTTGGTGAAAGGAGAAACAAAGTAAGAAAGAGAGAAACATAGAAAGAGGTGGTGAACGGAGAAAGGAAGAGAGAAAGTGAGAAAGAGAGAAAGAGATAAAGAGAGAAAGAGTTGGTGTAGGGAGAAAGAAAGACAAAGAGAAAGAGAGAAACATAGAAACAGAGAAAGAGTTGGAGAACGGAGAAAGAAAGAAAGAGAGATACATAGAAAGAGATGGTGAACTGAGAAAGAGAGAGAAAGAGAGAAAGAAAAAAGGAGAGAAACAGAAAGAGAAAGAGTTGGTGAATGGAGAAAGAAAGTAAGAAAGAGAGAAACATAGAAAGAGATGGTGAACGGAGAAAGGAAGAGAGAAAGAGAGAAAAAGAGTTGGTGTAGGGAGAAAGAAAGACAAAGAGAAAGAGAGAAAGGGAAACATAGAAACAGAGAAAGAGTTGGTGAATGGAGAAATAAAGTAAGAAAGAGAGAAACATAGAAAGAGAAGGTGAACGGAGAAAGGAAGAGAGAAAGAGAGAAAGACAGAAAGACAGAAATAGAGAAAGAGAGAATGAAAGAAAGTTGGTGTAGGGGGAAAGAAAGACAAAGAGAAAGAGAGAAACATAGAAACAGAAAAAGAGTTGGTGAACGGAGAAAGAAATAAAGAGAGATACATAGAAAGAGATGGTGAACTGAGAAAGAGAGAGAAAGAGAGAAACAGAAAGAGAAAGAATTGGTGAACGGAGAAAGAAAGTAAGAAAGAGAG
The DNA here is from genome assembly GCA_018402905.1 of Glandirana rugosa. Taxonomy (NCBI): domain Eukaryota; kingdom Metazoa; phylum Chordata; class Amphibia; order Anura; family Ranidae; genus Glandirana; species Glandirana rugosa. The sequence continues at coordinate 32,288 of BLSH010009170.1, read as the reverse complement.
AAACATAGAAAGAGATGGTGAACGGAGAAAGGAAGAGAGAAAGAGAGAACGAGAGAAAGAGAGAGAGTTGACGTAGGGAGAAAGAAAGACAAAGAGAAAGAGAGAAACATAGAAACAGAGAAAGAGTTGGTGAACGGAGAAAGAAATAAAGAGAGATACATAGAAAGAGATGGATAGAAAGAGAAAGAGAGAGAAAGAAAAAGAGAGAAACAGAAAGAGAAAGAGTTGGTGAACGGAGAAATAAAGTAAGAAAGAGAGAAACATAGAAAGAGATGGTGAACAAAGAAAGGAAGAGAGAAAGAGAGAAAAAAAGAAAGAGGGAAAGTGGGAAAGAGAGGAAGAGAGAAAGAAAGAAATAAAAAGATAAACATAGAAAGAGATGGTGAACGGCGAAAGAAAGAGAGAAAGAGAGAAAGAAAGAGAGATAGAGAGAAAGACAGAAAGACAAAGGGAGAAAGAGAGTTGGTGTAGGGAGAAAGAAAGACAAAGAGAAAGAGAGAAACATAGAAACAGAGAAAGAGTTGGTGAACGGAGAAAGAAATAAAGAGAGATACATAGAAAGAGATGGTGAACCTTGAAAGAGAGAGAAAGAGAGAAAGAAAAAGAGAAAGAGAGAAACAGAAAGAGAAAGAGTTGGTGAACGGAGAAAGAAAGTAAGAAAGAGAGAAACATAGAAAGAGATGGTGAACGGAGAAAGGAAGAGAGAAAGAGAGAAAGTGAGAAAGAGATAAAGAGAGAAAGAGAGAAAGAGAGTTGGTGTAGGGAGAAAGATAGACAAAGAGAAAGAGAGAAACATAGAAACAGAGAAAGAGTTGGAGAACGGAGAAAGAAATAAAGAGAGATACATAGAAAGAGATGGTGAACTGAGAAAGAGAGAGAAAGAGAGAAAGAAAGAAAGCGAGAAATAGAGAGAGTTGGTGTAGGGATAAAGAAAGACAAAGAGAAAGAGAGAAAGGGAGAAAGAGAAAGAGAGAATGAGAGGAAGAGAGTTGATGTAGTGAGTAGAGTTGAGCGAACACCTGGAAGTTCGGGTTCTGCTGGTCCGTCCGAACTTCGGGACAAAGTCCGGGTCCGGGTCCGGACGGAACCCGAACGATCGCACGGGATGGGAATGGGGGTAAAATGAAGGAAAACGTCGGGAGACCCCGAAAGGTCCTGAAACGATGTCGGTAAAAACACGGATTTTCAAGCCCAGGGGTAACTAAAGTTACCCCAAGCAACAGGCACGCTAGCAAGCCCAAGGCAGGCCTGGGCCTGGGCCTGAAACAGGGCTTCAAGCCTGCCTGGTCGTCTTGGGCTTGAAGGTCCACAAGCGAGTTGAGATGAGTGATGTAGTTGAGAGAAGGAGAGTAAGAGAGAAAGAGAAAGAGGGAAAGAGAGAAAGAGAAACAGAAAGAAATAGGGATGTGGTTGAGAGAGATAAAGAGCGAAA
>BLSH010009170.1:4892-30846 GCA_018402905.1 Glandirana rugosa | reverse complement strand
CATAGAAACAGAGAAAGAGTTGGTGAACGGAGAAAGATATAAAGAGAGATACATAGAAAGAGATGGATAGAAAGAGAAAGAGAGAGAAAGAAAAAGAGAGAAACAGAAAGAGAAAGAGTTGGTGAACGGAGAAATAAAGTAAGAAAGAGAGAAACATAGAAAGATGGTGAACAAAGAAAGGAAGAGAGAAAGAGAGAAAAAAAGAAAGAGGGAAAGTGGGAAAGAGAGGAAGAGAGAAAGAAAGAAATAAAAAGATAAACATAGAAAGAGATGGTGAACGGCGAAAGAAAGAGAGAAAGAAAGAGAGATAGAGAGAAAGACAGAAAGACAAAGGGAGAAAGAGAGTTGGTGTAGGGAGAAAGAAAGACAAAGAGAAAGAGAGAAACATAGAAACAGAGAAAAAGTTGGTGAACGGAGAAAGAAATAAAGAGAGATACATAGAAAGAGATGGTGAACCTTGAAAGAGAGAGAAAGAGAGAAAGAAAAAGAGAAAGAGAGAAACAGAAAGAGAAAGAGTTGGTGAACAAAGAAAGTAAGAAAGAGAGAGAGAAACATAGAAAGAGATGGTGAACGGAGAAAGAAAGAGAGAAAGAGAGAAAGAAAGAAAGAGAGAATAAGAGATGGTGTAGGGAAAAAGAAAGACAAAGAGAAAGAGAGAAACATAGAAACAGAGAAAGAGTTGGTGAACGGAGAAAGAAATAAAGAGAGAAAGAAAAGGAGAAAGAGAGAAACAGAAAGAGAAAGAGTTGGTGAACTGAGAAAGAGAGAGAAAGAGAGAAAGAGAGAAAGAAAAGGAGAGAGAAACAGAAAGAGAAAGAGTTGGTGAACGGATAAATAAAGTAAGAAAGAGAGAAACATAGAAAGAGATGGTCTTTCTCTTTGTCTTTCTTTATCCCTATACCAACTCTCTTTCTCTCTTTCTCTCTTCTCTCTTCTCTCTTCTCTCTTTCTCTTTCTGTTTCTCTCTTACTCTTTTTCTTTCTCTCTCTTTCTCAGTTCACCATCTTTTTCTATGTATCTCTATTTATTTATTTCTCCGTTCACCAACTCTTTCTCTGTTTCTATGTTTCTCACTTTCTCTTTGTCTTTCTTCTCCCTACACCAACTCTCTTTCTCTCGTTCTCTTTCTCCCTTTCTCTCTTTTTCTTTGTCTATCTTTATCCCTATACCAACTCTCTCTCTTTCTCTCTTTCCCTCTTTCTCTCTTTCTCTCATTCTCTTTCTCCCTTTCTCTCTTTCTTTTTCTCTTTCTCTTTGTCTTTCTTTATCCCAACACCAACTCTCTCTCTTTCTCTTTTACTTTCTTTCTCTCTTTCTCTCTTCCTTTCTCCGTTCACCATCTCTTTCTATGTTTCTCTCTTACTTTCTTTCTCCGTTCACCAACTCTTTTCTCTTTCTGTTTCTCCCTTTCTCTTTATCTTTCTCTCTTTATCTCTCTTTCTCAGTTCACCATCTTTTTCTATGCACCTCTCTTTCTTTCTTTCTCCGTTCACTAACTCTTTCTCTGTTTCTATGTTTCTCTCTTTCTCTTTGTCTCTCTTTCTCCCTACACCAACTCTCTTTCTCTCATTCTCTCGTTCTCTTTCTCCCTTTCTCTCTTTTTCTTTGTCTATCTTTATCCCTATACCAACTCTCTCTCTTTCTCTCTTTCCCTCTTTCTCTCTTTCTCTCTTTCTGTCTTTCTTTGTATCTCTCTTTCTTTCTCTCTTTCTCTCTATCTTTCTCTGTTCACTATCACTTTCTATGTTTCTCTCTTTCTTTCTCTCTTCCTCTCTTTCTCTTTCTTTCTTTCTCCGTTCACCAACTCTTTCTCTGTTTCTATGTTTCTCTCTTTCTCTTTGTTTTTCCTTACACCAACTCACTCTTTGTCTCTTTCTCTATTTCTCAGTTCACCATCTCTTTCTATGTTTCTCTCTTTCTTTCTTTCTCCGTACACCATCTCTTTCTCTTTCTGTTTCTCTCTTTCTCTTTGTCTTTCTTTCTCCCTACACCAACTCTCTTTCTCTCTTTCTCTCTTTGTCTTTCTCTCTTTCTTTCTCCGTTCACCATCTCTTTTTATGTTTATCTCATTCTTTCTCTCTTCCTCTCTTTCTCTCTCTTTTTCTCTTTATTTCTCAGTTCACTATCACTTTCTATGTTTCTCTCTTTCTTCCTCTCTTCCTCTCTTTCTTTCTTTCTCCGTTCACCAACTTTCTCTGTTTCTGTTTCTCTCTTTCTCTTTGTTTTTCCTTACACCAACTCACTCTCTTTCTCTCATTGTCTCTTTGTCTCTTTCTCAGTTCACCATCTCTATCTATGTATCTCTCTTTATTTCTTTCTCCGTTCACCAAATATTTCTCTGTTTCTATGTTTCTCTCTTTCTCTTTGTCTTTCTTTCTCCCTAAACCAACTCTCTTTCTCTGTTTCTCTCTTTGTCTTTCTCTCTTTCTTTCTCCGTTCACCATCTCTTTTTATGTTTATCTCATTCTTTCTCTCTTCCTCTCTTTCTCTCTTTTTCTCTTTATTTCTCAGTTCACCTTCTCTTTCTATGTTTCTCTCTTTCTTTCTTTCTTTCTTTCTCCGTTCACCAACTCTTTCTCTGTTTCTATGTTTCTCTCTTTCTTTCTCTTTACACCAACTCACTCTCTTTCTCTCATTTTCCCTTACTCTCTTTCTCTCTCTCTTTCTCAGTTTCTCTCTTTCTTTCTTTCTTTCTTTCTTTCTCCGTACACCAACTCTTTCTCTTTTTCTTTCTCTCTTTCTCTCTTTTTCTCAGTTCACCATCTCTTTCTATGTTTCTCTCTTACTTTCTTTCTCCGTTCACCAACTCTTTCTCTTTCTGTTTCTCTCTTTCTGTTTATCTTTCTCTCTTTATCTCTCTCAGTTCACCATCTTTTTCTATGTATCTCTCATTATTTCTTTCTCCGTTCACTAACTCTCTGTTTCTATGTTTCTCTCTTTCTCTTTGTGTTTCTTTCAGCCTACACCAACTCTCTCTCTCTTTCTCTTTTTCTCTCTTTCCCTTTTTCTCTCTTTCTCTCTTTCTCTTTCTGTCTTTCTCTCTATCTTTTTGTCTTTCTTTATCCCTACACCAACTCTCTCTCTTTCTCTCATTCTCTCTTTCTCTTTTTCAGTTAACCATCTCTTTCTATGATTCTCTCTTTCTTTCTTTCTCCGTTCATCCAACTCTTTCTCTGTTTCTATGTTTCTCTCTTTCTCTTTGTCTTTCTTTCTCCCTACACCAACTCTCTTTCTCTCATTCTCTCGTTCTCTTTCTCCCTTTCTCTCTTTCTCTCTTTTTCTCTTTCTCTTTGTCTTTCTTTATCCCTACACCAACTCTCTCTCTTTTTCTCTTTCTTTCTTTCTCTCTTTCTCTCTTCCTTTCTCCGTTCACCATCTCTTTCTATGTTTCTCTCTTACTTTCTTTCTCCGTTTACCAACTCTTTCTCTTTCTGTTTCTCTCTTTCTCTTTCTCTCTTTATCTCTCTTTCTCAGTTCACCATATTTTTCTATGTATCTCTCTTTATTTATTTCTCTGTTCACTAACTCTTTCTCTGTTTCTATCTTTCTCTCTTTCTCTCTTTCTCTTTGTGTTTCCTTCAGCCTACACCAACTCTCTTTCTCTCTTTCTCTTTTTCTCTTTTTCTCTCTTTCCCTTTTTCTCTCTTTCTTTCTCTCTTTCTCTCTTTCTCTTTCTGTCTTTCTCTCTATCTTTTTGTCTTTCTTTATCCCTACACCAACTTTCTCTCTTTCTCTCATTCTCTCTTTCTCTTTCTCAGTTAACCATCTCTTTCTATGATTCTCTCTTTCTTTCTTTCTCCGTTCACCAACTCTTTCTCTGTTTCTATGTTTCTCTCTTTCTCTTTGTCTTTCTTTCTCCCTACACCAACCCTCTTTCTCTCATTCTCTCTTTCTCTTTCTCCCTTTCTCTCTTTCTCTCTTTTTCTCTTTCTCTTTGTCTTTCTTTATCTCTACACCAACTCTCTCTTTCTCTCTTTCTTTCTTTCTTTCTCTCTTTCTCTCTCTCTTCCTTTCTCCGTTCACCATCTCTTTCTATGTTTCTCTCTTACTTTCTTTCTCCGTTTACCAACTCTTTCTTTTTCTCTTTCTCTCTTTCTCTTTCTCTCTTTATCTCTCTTTCTCAGCTCACCATCTTTTTCTATGTATCTCTCTTTATTTCTTTCTCTGTTCACTAACTCTTTCTCTGTTTCTATGTTTCTCTCTTTCTCTCTTTCTCTTTGTCTTTCTTTCTCCCTACACCAACTCTCTTTCTCTCTTTCTCTTTTTCTCTTTTTCTCTCTTTCTCTCTTTCCCTTTTTCTCTCTTTCTCCCTTTCTTTCTCTCTTTCTCTTTCTGCCTTTCTATCTTTTTCTTTCTTTTTTTACCACTTCAGTATGCTGCCAGTCTACTTTATATCAGATTTACTTTCACATTCCAATATCTGGCTTGCTCACATCATTGTGGTTTCTTTCTCCCCTTTTTTTATTATTATTATTATTATTATTATTATTATTAAATCTGATTTTCATGTTATACAAATCTTTCTAAATCCCTCCTCCCCCCATCCCCTACCCCCCTCCAGGTCTTCTATTATTGTCGTTCTCTTCTCCCACCACATCTATGTATTTTTTGGATTTTTTGAACCTCGACCACATTTCCCATTTTTCTATTTTTGGGTTAATCTCTTCCTCTTCTCCATCTAGATTTAGATGCTCTAGGCTAGCTATTTCTTCCACTCTATGGCACCATTCCCTTAGCGGGGGATTATCTTTTCTTTGCCAGTATTTTGATATTAGGTTCTTGGCTATGTTTAAGAGGATTGGCACCAGCATTTTTGTATATTGTTTCATGTGTTTTTCATTCACATGGAATATGCATACCCAGGGGTCTATCTCTATTTCTTCTTTAGTTATTGTTTTTATTAACTCTATAATCTTTTCCCAATATTTTTTAATAATTGGGCAGTCCCACCATAGGTGTGCCATTGTCCCTCCTTTGTCGCAACCTCTCCAGTATTTTCCTGTCTTATCCTTTTGAAACGTCACCTCCCTCGCTGGTGTCCAGTACCATCTGGAGATACATTTGTAGTTCATCTCCCATGTGTTACTATCTGTCGCCATCTTATGGGCGTATTTCAATATTTTCCCCCACTGTTGATCTGTTTTTCGTGCTCCCAACTCTTCTTCCCACCTGTCAATGAATGGGGGCCTTTCCTCTTCGTCCACCTCCTGCAACACCCTATACATTTTGGACATCCCTCCTCTCCTTTTCCCTCCCATAAATACTTTTTCTAGTATCGTTAGATCTCTCCCTGTCCTCAAGGGCTTTGGGAGGGTGTCCACAAAGTGTTTCAGTTGGAAAAACCTCCATTCATTGATCCTAGTAAACTTCTCCGTTTGTTTTAATTCTTCTAATGTCTTTATTTTCCCTTTATCCATTATGTCCCTTAATTTTATTGACTCATCCTTAATCTATTTCCCGTGTCTTTCCTCCTGTCCCGGTGCGAAATAATCTGTCCCATGTAGTGGTGTGAGTGGTGAGTTATATTGCCATTTTCCTTTTTTTAGTATTATCCCAGACTCTAAGTGCTTTTTGTTTGAAGTCACTGGTGTTCTCATCTAAATTCCTAAATTTCGGTGGTATCCAAATAATTTTCCCTAAGTGTGTTTTACTCAGTGTATTCTCGATTTTTATCCATTTTTTCCCACTGTTATTATGGACCCATCCAATCACTCATGTCAGTATATTTGCTAAATAATATTTTTTTATGTCCGGTAGTGCCAGCCCTCCCCTTAACTTCCCTCTATTCAACACCGCTGTTCTTATCCTTGATTTCTTATTCCTCCAGATAAAGCGTGTTAAGATCTTTTTCATGTTCTGGAAAAATTCTTGTGGGATATGTATTGGGAGCATCTGAAATTTGTATGTGATCTTAGGTAATATTGTCATTTTTATTGCATTTATCCTCCCTATCCAAGATAGGGGTCTGTGCATGATTCTTCTTACCTCATCTTTTATCTCATTTAGTAGGGGAATAAGGTTTTGCTGGCATAACCCCTCCTTGGTACTTGTGATCTTGATTCCCAGGTAATTTAAGTTATCCTTGTTCCATTTGAATGGGAATTCCCTCTGTATCTCTCTCCTCTCTTTTTTTGCTACTGTTAACCACTTCAGATCCGCGCTATAGCCAAAGTATGGCTCCAGCGCGGATCTGAAATGTCCATGGATGTCCTCCACTGCGCATGCTCCCGCGTGCCCCCTGGCGGCAGCGGCGGCGCGCGCGCGTGCGCGCCGCACGCTGCGCGAGCGTGCCCGTGGGTCGAGCGGACTCGATGTCCGCCTGGACCCGCCGATCACCTTTAGGAGCCTCAGAATGGGGAACCGCCGTTGTAAACACAGCGGTTCCCCGTTCTGTGACAGGGGACATAACAGATCTACTGATCCCTGTCACTGGGATCAGTTAGATCTGTCATGTACCGGCCAGCCCTGCCCCCCAAAGTTAGAACACACCCAGGGAACATATTTAACCCCTTCACTGCCCCCTGCAGGTTAACCCCTTCACTGCCAATGACATTTATACAGTAATCAGTGGACATTTAAATTTCTGATCGCTGTATAAATGTCATTGGTCCCAAAAATGTGTAAAAAATGTCCGACATTTCCGCCCCGATATCGCAGTACCAATAAAAATCGCAGATCGCCGCCATTACTAGTAAAAAAAAATAATAATAAAAACGCCATAAATCAATTCCCAGTTTGTAGACGCGATAACTTTTGCGCAAACTAATCAATATACGCCGATTGCGATTTTTTTTTTACCAAAAATATGTAGAAGAATATATATCGGCCAAAACTGATGAATCATTTTTTTAATGGATTTGTACTTTAGCAAAAAGTAAAAAATATTGTTCTTTTTTGCAAAATTATCGCTCATTTTTTGTTTATAGTGGCGATCAGAAATGGCGCAGAGGGGATCCAATACCACCAAAAGAAAGCTCTATTTGTGGGAAAAAAAGGACGCAAATTTTATTTGGGTACAACGTCGCACGACCGCGCAATTGTCATTCAAAATGCGACAGCGCTGAAAGCCAAAAATTGGTCTGGGCAGGAGGGGGGTTTAAGTGCCGGGTAAGGAAGGGGTTAACGAACATGGCTTCAGACGTACTATAATTAATCTTGAAGTTTGATAATTCCCCATTTGTTTTCAGGACGCTCATTAGAATATGTAGTGAGTCTCTCGGGTTGGTGACGTATATTAAAATGTCATCAGCATATGCTGCTGTTTTGTGTTCCTCGTCTCCCACTTGGAAGCCCCTCATTTCCATAGAATTCGTAATTGTCGCTAGCAAGGGTTCCATAGGGATGATAAACAATAACGGTGACAGGGGGCAACCCTGTCTTGTTCCGTTCTCCATCTCTATGGGGGACGACAGTGTCCCATTTATCTTTATTCTAGTTTTCGGATGGTTATAGAGTGCCCCAATCCATTGCCTCATCCGTCTTCCTATACCCATTACTCTCAGTGTCTGGAAAATAAACTCCCAGTCTACCCTTTCAAATGCTTTTTCGGCATCTATTGAAAAGGAGTAGACTGGGCCTTCCTTTTTCCTTTGTTTTTTTGGGTTAACAGCAGGGTCCTAATCCCATTATCTTTCCCTTCTCTTCCTTCTACAAATCCCACTTGATCCGCATTTATTAAGGCTGTTATCTCTCCTTTTAATCTGTGGGCCAATACTTTGGAAAAAATTAAATATCTGCGTTAAGTAACGCTATTGGTCTATAGCTGGGACAGAGAGTTTTGTCTTTCCCCTCTTTTGGGATGACAATGATTGTAGCCATCAAGGCCTCCTTTCTCATGTCCCAGCTATTCCCAATTCCGTTCATATAGTGGCAGGCCCTCGCAGCCAGGATTTCTTTAAATTTTTTATAGTAACTGATTGAGAAGCCATCTGGCCCAGGGCTTTTTCCTGATGCTGTGTTCGTTATTGCTTAACAAATCTCCTCTATGGTTAGTGGGGCTTCTTAGGTGCTTGTGTTTACCTCTTCCATTCGCGGAAGCTTAGCCGCTTCTAGGAATTCCATGATTTTATTTTTCCTCTGCTCTTCTTGTTGAGGTGTCCCTTCCTTTCTGACTGCATATAGCTTCCTATAATACTCCTGGAAATTTTTTGCTATCTCTTTTGTTTTATATGTTATATTCCCCGTTCCGCTCTGTATTTTTTCTATATAATTTCTGGATTTTTTCTTATTCAGGGTTCTCGCTAGGTGTTTCCCAACTTTATTACCTCCTTCATACCTTTGGATTTTATTAAATGTAATTCGTGTCTCCCTTTCAATCAACTCTCTTAATTCTCCTCTTTTCCCCATTAAATCTTGTAGGGCCTCTTTTCTTCCTTTTTTATGATCTTGTTCCAGTACTTGTAGTTGACTTATAATTTCCTCCCTCTTTCTATTTCTTTCTTTCCTTTTTTCTATCTCTATAGCAATCAGGACCCCTTTTATATAGGCCTTATGCGCCTCCCATACCGTAGAGGCGGGGACCTCCCCTGTGGCATTTGTTTCAATGTATTCCCTTAGTTCTTTTTTATTCTCTCTATAATGTCCCTGTCACTTAATAATTCCTCCTTCAGTTTCCATTCATAATCCCTCCCTCCAGCCTCCTTGAGTTCTAGTGTCATAGTCACCGGAGCGTGGTCTGATATGGTTAGTATCTCAATGTTTATTTTCCGAACCTGTTCCAGGGTTCTATGTTCCACCAGAATGTAGTCCAGTCTGGAGTGAGTCCCGTGCACGTGGGAGAAGAACATATAGTCCTTCTCTTTGGGGTAAAATATTCTCCATGTATCCATCAGCTTGTTCTGATATAACTTCCTTTTTACCCCCCTTATCCTGGCTGTCGATATCCCACGGGCATGGGACGTACTATCCAGTTCCTGGTCCATACCAAAATTAAAATCACCTGCTACTATCACCATTCCTCTCTTGAAGTCTGTCAATTTTTCCAGTACTCCAGAGAGGAATCCCGCCAGGTTTTTATTCGGGCAGTATACATTTACTAAAGTGCATTCTTGGTTATTTATCTTTCCTTTCAAGAATAAGTACCTTCCTCCTGGATCAGTCAGCCTCTCCCCTAAGGCAAATTGTACCCCTTGGGAGAATCCAATGGCCACCCCCTTCGCTCTTTTGGTCGGGGAGTCTCCATAGAACCAGGTTGGAAAATGTTGATTGTTAAGTGTGTCTCTTGTAAAAATACAATCTCTGCTGAATACCATTTTTGCTCTTGAAGGATTTTATGTCTCTTTGCTGGACTTTCCATTCCTCTGACGTTATATGTTATAGCCACTACCATGGCAGGACATTTTTTTTTTAGGATAAAAAAACTTTACCTTCCTATGAGACCTGGAAGACCTGCATCCCCCCTCCCTTCCCCTCTCCCCCCTTTCCCTGATCCCTAAAGGGCATATAGGTCTCCACATGACCTTTCCACCTGGAGGGGGTTTATGTCTTCCCCCCTCCTGGTTGCCCCTAGAGGCCAGAGCCCTCCCTAATGCCAGTTTCCGAGGAGCTGTTTCTCGACCTCGGAATAACCCTTCATCCGTCTACCCCCAGATGTCCGTCCGCCGCGCCCTTATTTCTATGCCCTTCCACCCCGTGGGGAGGGCCGGCCGAGCGATCAGACCGATGGCCCGCCACTCAATGGCAGCTTAATCTGCTTCTCCAGCTGACCCACAGAACCCAGATCCAGGCATGATTAGGGCAGAAAAATGGAGAAAGGGAAGGGTCTGCCAAAAGTAAGATAGGGGTGTCCAATTGTCATAGAGATCCCTGGCCCAGTCTTATGTATGCCTGGCTCCCTGTTTCTCTCCTCTCGTCAGCCCCCTCTTCACCTGTCTCTCAAGAGTCACTGATGACTCCCTTTTGCCAGTTCGAGCCGCAGTGTGTCTTCCCGGATGCCGCCGTGCCGGCTCCCTCCCTTTTCCCCGGCACTTACCGGCTCCTTGATGAACCTTCTTACCCCTGCTCTCCCAGGTCAGGCTCTGGTATGGATGCCGGCTGTATCTCAGTTCAATCTATCCGTCTTCCTTGTCTGAGTTTGCGTCCTGTACCGGCGCTTTCCCTTCTGATTCCTGGGTCTGTGGGGTCATGCGGGATCATGCGGTGTGAGGCAGCGAGGATCCGCTCGGGCTTTAGGGCCGGCAAGAGGGGCACCCTCGATCTATCTGCCGGGTCTGAGTGCAGGGCGTACAGGGTATCCAGGAGCGCATCAGGGTTTCTTCCATAGCTCCATCTCAGCTGGCGGGCGCAGCGGCTCTTGCTCTGAAGGCTGACGAGGGCTTACGCTGGCGTCATGTCCGGCTCCTCCCCCCGAGTCAGCAGCTCTTTCTCTTTCTCTTTGTCTTTCTTTATCCCTACACCAACTCTCTCTCTTTCTCTCATTCTCTCTTTCTCTCTTCCTCTCTTTCTCTCTTTCTCTCTTTCTCTCTGTCTCTCTTTCTCTCTTCCTTTCTCCGTTCACCATCTCTTTCTATGTTTCTCTCTTACTTTCTTTCTCCGTTCACCAACTTTTTCTCTATCTGTTTCTCTCTTACTCTTTTACTTTCTCTCTTTCTCTCTCTCAGTTTACCATCTCTTTCTATGTATCTCTCTTTATTTCTTTCTCCGTTCACCAACTCTTTCTCTGTTTCTATGTTTCTCTCTTACTCTTTGTCTTTCTTTCTCCCTACAGCAACTTTCTTTCTCTTTTCCCTCTTTCTCTCTTTCTCTCTTTGTCTTTCTCTCTTTCTCTTTGTCTTTCTTTCTTTCTCCCTATACCAACTCTCTTTCTCTCTTTCTTTCTTTCTTTCTTTCTTTCTTTCTTTCTTTCTTTCTCTTTCTCTCTTTCTCTCTTTCTCTCTTTGTCTTTCTCTCTTTCTCTGTCTCGTTCTCTCTTTCTTTCTCCGTTCACCATCACTTTCTATGTTTCTCTCTTTCTTTCTCTCTTTCTCTCTTCCTCTCTTTCTGTCTCTTTCTTTCTCCGTTCACCAACTCTTTCTCTGTTTCTCTCTTTCTCTTTGTTTTTCCTTACACCAACTCACTCTCTTTCTCTCATTCTCTCTTTGTCTCTTTCTCAGTTCACCATCTCTTTCTATGTTTCTCTCTTTCTCTTTGCTTTCTTTCTTTCTCCCTACACCAACTCTCTTTCTCTCATTGTCTCTCTTTCTTTCTTTCTCTCTTTCTCTTTGTCTTTCTTTATCTCTACACCAACTCTCTCTCTTTCTCTCCTTCTCTCTTCCTTTCTCCGTTCACCATCTCTTTCTATGTTTCTCTCTTACTTTATTTCTCTGTTCACCAACTCTTTCTCTTTCGGTTTCCTTCTTACTACTTTTCTCTTGCTCTCTCTTTCTCAGTTCACCATCTCTTTCTATGTATCTCTCTTTATTTCTTTCTCCGTTCACCAACTCTTTCTCTGTTTCTATGTTTCTCACTTTCTCTTTTTTTCTTTCTTTCGCCTTACACCAACTCACTTTCTTTCTCTCATTCTCCCTTCCACTCTTTGTCTCTCTCTTTCTCAGTTTACCATCTTTATCTATGTATCTCTCTTTATTTCTTTCTACGTTCACCAACTCTTTCTCTGTTTCTATGTTTCTCTCTTTCTCTTTGTCTTTCTTTCTCCCTACACCAACTCTCTTCCTCTCGTTCTCTCTTTCTCTCTTTGTCTTTCTGTCTTTCTCTCTTCCTCTCTTTCTCTCTTTATTTCTCAGTTTCTCTTTCTATGTTTCTCTCTTTCTTTCTCCGTTCACCTACTCTTTCTCTGTTTCTATGTTTCTCTCTTTCTCTTTCTTTCTCCTTACACCAACTCACTCTCTTTCTCTCATTTTCCCTTACTCTCTTTCTATCTTGCTTTCTCAGTTTCTCTCTTTCTTTATTTCTCTATACACCATCTCTTTCTCTTACTGTCTCGCTCTTTCTCTTTTTCTTTCTCTCTTTCTCTCTCTTTCTCAGTTCACCATCTCTTTCTATGTATCTCTCATTATTTCTTTTTCCATTTGCCAACTCTTTCTCTGTTTCTATGTTTCTCTCTTTCTCTTTGTCTTTCTGCCTACACAAACTCTCTTTCTCTCATTCTCTCGTTCTCTTTCTCCCTTTCTCTCTTTCTCTCTTTTTCTCTTTCTCTTTGTCTTTCTTTATCCCTACACCAACTCTCTCTTTCTCTCTTTCATTCTTCCTTTCTCCGTTCTCCGTTCACCATCTCTTTCTATGTTTCTCTCTTACTTTCTTTCACCCTTCACTCTTTCTCTTTCTGTGTCTCTCTTTCTCTTTATCTTTCTCTCTTTATCTCTCTTTCTCAGTTCACCATCTTTTTCTATGTATCTCTCTTTATTTCTTTCAAGGTTCCACTAACTCTTTCTGTTTCTGCGTTTCTCTCTTTCTCTTTGTCTTTCTTTCTCCCTACACCAACTCTCTTTCTCTTTTCTCTTTTTCTCTCTTTCTTTCTCTCTTTCTCTCTTTCTCTTTCTGTCTTTCTCTCTATCTTTTTGTCTTTCTTTATCCCTACACCAACTCTCTCTCTTTCTCTCATTCTCTCTTTCTCTCTTTCTCTCTCTCTTTCTCTCTTTCTCTCTTCCTTTCTCCGTTCACCATCTCTTTCTATGTTTCACTCTTACTTTCTTTCTTCGTTCACTAACTTTTTCTCTTTCTGTTTCTCTCTTACTCTTTTACTTTCTCACTTTCTCTCTCTCAGTTTACAATCTCTTTCTATATAACTCTCTTTATTTCTTTCTCCGTTCACCAACTCTTTCTCTGTTTCTATGTTTCTCTCTTTCTCTTTGTTTTTCTTTCTCCCTACACGAACTCTCTTTCTCTTTTCTCTCTTTCTCTCTTTGTCTTTCTCTCTTTCTCTCTTTCTATTGTCTTTCTTTCTCCCTACACCAACTCTCTTTCTCTCTTTCTCTCTTTCACTCTTTCTCTCTTTCTCTCTTTCTCTCTTTCTCTCTTCCTTTCTCCGTTCACCATCTCTTTCTATGTTTCACTTTATTTCTCTGTTCACCAACTCTTTCTCTTTCTGTTTCCTTATTACTCTTTTTCTTTATCCCTTGCTCTCTCTTTCTCAATTCACCATCTCTTTCTATGTATTTCAATTTATTTCTTTCTCCGTTCACCAACTCTTTCTCTGTTTCTATGTTTCTCTCTTTCCCTTTGTTTTTCTTTCTCCCTACACCAACTGTCTTTCTCTCATTCTCTCGTTCTCTTTCTCCCTTTCTCTCTTTCTCTTTGTCTATCTTCATCCCTATACTAACTCTCTCTCTTTCTCTCTTTCTCTCTTTCCCTCTTTCTCTCTTTCTCTTGTTCTCTTTCTTTCTTTCTCTCTTTCTCTCTATCTTTCTCCATTCACAATCACTTTCTAGGTTTCTCTCTTTCTTTCTCTCTTTCTATCTTCCTCTTTTTCTCTTTCTTTCTCCTTTCACCAACTCTTTCTCTGTTTCTATGTTTCTCTCTTTCTCTTTGTCTTTCTTTCTCCCTACGCCAACTCTCTTTCTCTCTTTGTCTTTCTGTCTTTCTCTCTATCTTTCTTTCTCTCTTTCTTTCTCTGTTCACCATCTCTTTTTATGTTTATCTCATTCTTTCTCTCTTTCTCTCTCTTTTTCTCTTTCTTTCTCAGTTCACCTTCTCTTTCTCTGTTTCTATGTTTCTTTCTTTCTCTCTTTCCCTTTTTTTTTCTTTCTCCCTACACCAACTGTCTGTCTCTCATTCTCTCGTTCTCTTTCTCCCTTTCTCTCTTTCTCTTTGTCTATCTTTATCCCTATACCAACTCTCTCTCTTTACTCCAACTCACTCTCTTTCTCTCATTCTCTCTTTCTCTCGTCTCTTTCTCAGTTCACCATCTCTTTCTATGTTTCTCTTTCTTTCTTTCTTTCTTTCTTTCTTTCTTTCTTTCTTTCTTTCTTTCTTTCTTTCTTTCTCCATTCACCAACTCTTTCTCTGTTTCTATGTTTCTATGTTTCTCTCTTTCTCTTTGTCTTTCTTTCTCCCTACACCAACTGTCTTTCTTTCATTCTCTCGTTCTCTTTCTCCCTTTCTCTCTTTCTCTTTGCATATCTTTATCCCTATACCAACTCACTCTCTTTCTCTCATTCTCTCTTTCTCTCCTTGTCTCTTTCTCAGTTCACCATCTCTTTCTATGTTTCTCTCTTTCTTTCATTCTCCATTCACCAACTTTTTCTCTGTTTCTATGTTTCTCTCTTGCTCTTTGTCCTTCTTTCTCCCTACACCAACTGTCTTTCTCTCATTCTCTTTCTCCCTTTCTCTCTTTCTCTTTCTCTTTGTCTATCGTTATCCCTATACCAACTCTCTCTCTTTACTCCAACTCACTCTCTTTCTCTCATTCTCTCTTTCTCTCGTTGTCTCTTTTTCAGTTCACCATCTCTTTCTATGTTTCTCTTTCTTTCTTTCTCCGTACACCAGCTCTTTCTCTATTTCTATGTTTCTCTCTTTCCCTTTGTCTTTCTTTCTCCCTACACCAACTGTCTTTCTCTCATTCTCTCATTCTCTTTCTCCCTTTCTCTCTTTCTCTTTGTCTATCTTTATCCTTATACCAACTTTCTCTCTTTCTCTCTTTCTCTTTCTTTCTTTCTCTCTATCTCTCTTTCTTTCTCTCTTTCTCTCTATCTTTCTCCGTTCACTTTCACTTTCTATGTTTCTCTCTTTCTTTCTCTCTTCCTCTCTTTCTTTCTTTCTCCGTTCACCAACTCTTACTCTGTTTCTATGTTTCTCTCTTTCTCTTTGTTTTTCCTTACACCAACTCACTCTCTTTTTCTCATTGTCTCTTTCTCTCTTTGTCTCTTTCTCAGTTCACCATCTCTTTCTATGTTTCTCTATTTCTTTATTTCTCTGTACACCAACTCTTTCTCTGTCTGTTTCTCTCTTTCCCTTTTTCTTTCTCTCTTTCTCTCTCTTTCTCAGTTCACCATCTCTATCTATGTATCTCTCTTTATTTCTTTCTCCGTTCAACAACTCTTTCTCTGTTTCTTTGTTTCTCTTTGTCTATCTTTATCCCTATACCAACTCTCTCTGTTTACTCCAACTCACTCTCTTTCTCTCATTCTTTTTTTCTCTTGTCTCTTTCTCAGTTCACCATCTCTTTCTATGTTTCTCTCTTTCTTTCTTTCTTTCTCCGTTCTCTTTCTCTGTTTCTATGTTTCTCTCTTTCTCTTTGTCCTTCTTTCTCCCTACACCAACTGTCTTTCTCTCATTCTCTCGTTCTCTTTATCCCTTTCTCTCTTTCTCTTTGTCTATCTTTATCCCTATACCAACTCTCTCTCTTTTTCCGTTCACCATCTCCTTCTATGTTTCTCTCTTTCTTTCTTTCTCCGTACACCAACTCTTTCTCTGTCTCTTTCTCTCTTTCTCTTTTTCTTTCTCTCTTTCTCTCTCTTTCTCAGTTCACCATCTCTATCTATGTATCTCTCTTTATTTCTTTCCCCGTTCACCAACTCTTTCTCTGTTTCTATGTTTCTCTCTTTCTCTTTGTCTTTCTTTCTCCCTACACCAACTCTCTTTCTCTCTATCTCTCTTTCTCCGTTCACCATCTATTTTTATGTTTATCTCATTCTTTCTCTCTTTCTCTCTTCCTCTCTTTCTCTTTTTCTCTGTATTTCTCAGTTCACCTTCTCTTTCTATGTTTCTCTATTTATTTATTTCTCAGTTCGCCAACTCTTTCTCTGTTTCTATGTTTCTCTCTTTCTCTTTTCCTTTCTCTTTTTCTCAGTTCAACATCTCTTTCTATGTATCTCTTTATTTCTTTCTCCGTTCACCAACTCTTTCTCTGTTTCTGTTTCTCTCTTTCTCTTTGTCTTTCTTCCTCCCTACACCAAGTTTCTTCTTTCTCTCTTTCTCTCTTTCTCTTTCTGTCTTTCTCTCTATCTCTCTTTCTTTCTCCATTAACCATCACTTTCTATGTTTCTCTCTTTCTTTCTCTCTTTCTCTCTCTTTCTTTCTCCGTTCTCCAACTCTCAGTTTCTTTGTTTCTCTCTTTCTCTCTTTCTCTTTGTTTTTCCTTACACCAACTCACTCTCTTTCTCTGATTCTCTCTTTCTCTGTTTCTATGTTTCTCTCTTTCTCTTTTTCTTTCTTTCTCCCTACACAACTCTCTTTTTTTCTCTCAATCTCTCTTTCCCTTTTTCTCTCTTTCTCTCTTTCTTTCTCTCTTTCTCTCTATCGCTCTTCCTCCTCTTTCTCTTTCTGTCTTTCTCTCTATATTTTTGTCTTTCTTTATCACTACACCAACTCTCTCTTTCTTTCTCTCTCTCTTTCTCTCTTCCTTTCTCCGTTCACCATCTCTTTCTCTTTCTGTTTCTCTCTTACTCTTTTACTTTCTCTCTTTCTCTCTCTCAGTTTACCATTTCTTTCTATATATCTCTCTTTATTTCTTTCTCCGTTCACCAACTCTTTCTCTGTTTCTATGTTTCTCTCTTTCTCTTTGTCTTTCTTTCTCCCTACACCAACTCTCATTCTCTCTTTCTCTTTCAATCTTTCTTTCTCTTTGTCTTTCTTTATCCCTATACCAACTCCCTTTCTCTCTTCCTCCCTTTCTTTTTCTCTTCCTCTCTTTCTCTTTCTTTCTTTCTCCGTTCACCAACTCTTTCTCTGTTTCTATGTTTCTCTCTTTCTCTTTGTTTTTCCTTACACCAACTCACTCTCTTTCTCTCATTGTCTCTTTCTCTCTTTGTCTCTTTCTCAGTTCACCGTCTCTTTCTATGTTTCTCTCTTTCTCTTTGTCTTTCTTTCTCCCTACACCAACCCTCTTTCTCTTTTCTCTCTTTCTCTCTTTGTCTTTCTCTCTTTCTCTTTGTCTTTCTCTCTTTCTCCCTACACCAACTCTTTCTTTCGTTCTCTCTTTCTCTCTTTTTCTCTTTCTCTCTTTCTCTCTTTCTCTCTTTCTCTCTACTCTCTTTCTGTTTCTCTCTTACTCTTTTTCTTTCTCTCTCTTTCTCAGTTCACCATCTGTTTCTATGTATCTATTTTTTTTCTTTCTCCGTTCACCAACTCTTTCTCTGTTTCTATGTTTCTGTTTCTCTCTTTCTCTTTTCTTTCTTTCTCCCTACACCAACTCTCTTTCTCTCATTCTCTCTTTCTCTGTTTCTATGTTTCTCTCTTTCTCTTTGTCTTTCTTTCTCCCTACACCAACTCTCTTTCTCTCTTTATCTCTTTTTCTCTTTCTCTTTCTCAGATATCTCTCTTTCTCTCTTTCTTTCTTCGTTCACCATCTCTTTTTATGTTTATCTCATTCTTTCTCTCTTTCTCTCTTCCTCTCTTTTTCTCTCTTTCTTTCTTTTTTTCTCCGTTCACCAACTCTTTATCTCTTTCTGTTTCTTTCTCAGTTCACTATCTCTTTCTATGTATCTCTATTTATTTATTTCTCCGTTCACCAACTCTCTTTCTCTCTTTCTCTCTCTCTTTCTCTCTTTCTCTCTTTCTCTCTTTCTCTCTCTCTTTCTCTCTTTCTCCCTTTCTCTCTTTCTCTCTTCCCTTCTCCATTCACCATCTCTTTCTCTATGTTTCTCTCTTACTTTATTTCTCTGTTCACCAACTCTTTCTCTTTCTGTTTCCTTCTTACTCTTTTTCTTTATCTCTTGCTCTCTCTTTCTCAATTCACTATCTCTTTCCATGTATCTCAATTTTTTTCTTTCTCCGTTCACCAACTCTTTCTCAGTTTTTATGTTTCTCTCTTTCCCTTTCTCCCTACACCAACTGTCTTTCTCTCATTCTCTCGTTCTCTTTCTCCCTTTCGCTCTTTCTCTTTGTCTATCTTTATCCCTATACCAACTCTCTCTCTTTCTCTCTTTCCCTCTTTCTCTCTTTCTCTTTCTTTCTTTCTCTCTTTCTCTCTTTCTTTCTCTCTTTCTCTCTATCTTTCTCCGTTCACTATCACTTTCTATGTTTCTCTTTCTTTCTCTCTTCCTCTTTTTCTCTTTCTTTCTCCGTTCACCAACTCTTTCTCTGTTTCTATGTTTCTCTCTTTCTCTTTGTCTTTCTTTCTCCCTACACCAACTCTCTTTCTCTCTTTGTCTTTCTCTCTATCTTTCTTTCTCTCTTTCTTTCTCCGTTCACCTTCTCTTTCTATGTTTCTCTCTTTCTTTCTTTCTCCATTCACCAACTCTTTCTTTGTTTCTATGTTTCTATGTTTCTCTCTTTCTCTTTGTCTTTCTTTCTCCCTACACCAACAGTCTTTCTTTCATTCTCTCGTTCTCTTTCTCCCTTTCTCTCTTTCTCTTTGCCTATCTTTATCCCTATACAAACTCTCTCTCTTTACTCCAACTCACTCTCTTTCTCTCATTCTCTCTTTCTCTCGTTGTCTCTTTTTCAGTTCACCATCTCTTTATATGTTTCTCTCTCTCTCTTTCTTTCTCCGTTCACTAACTCTTTCTCTGTTTCTATGTTTCTCTCTTTCCCTTTGTCTTTCTTTCTCCCTACACCAACTGTCTTTCTCTCATTCTCTCATTCTCTTTCTCCCTTTCTCTCTTTCTCTTTGTCTATCTTTATCCTTATACCAACTCTCTCTCTTTCTCTCATTCTCTCTCTTTTTCTCTCCCTCTTTCTTTCTCTCTATCTCTCTTTCTTTCTCCGTTCATCCTCACTTGCTATGTTTCTCTCTTTCTTTCTCTCTTCCTCTCTCTTTCTTTCTCTGTTCACCAACTCTTTCTCTGTTTCTATGTTTCTCTCTTTCTCTCTCTCTTTGTCTTTCTTTCTCCCTACACCAACTCTCTTTCTCTCTTTCTCTATTTCTCTCTTTCTCTCTTTCTTTCTCTCTTTCTCTCTTTCTCTCTTTTTCTCTTTCTCTCTTTCTCGCTTCCTTTCTCCGTTCACGAACTCTTTCTGTGTTTCAATGTTTCTCTTTTTCTCTTTGTTTTTCTTCTCCCTACACCAACTCTTTCTCTCTTTCTCTCTTTTTCTCTTTCTCTCATTCTGTCTTTCTCTCTTTCTCTCTTCCTTTCTCCGTTCACCAACTCTTTCTCTGTTTCTATGTTTCTCTCTTTGTCTTTCTTTCTCCCGACACCAACTCTCTTTCTCTCTTTCTCTCTTTCTCTCTTTCTCTCTTTCTCTCTTTCTCTCTATCTTTCTCCGTTCACTAGCACTTTATATGATTCTCTCTTTCTTTCTCTCTTCCTCTCTTTCTCTTTCTTTCTTTCTCCGTTCACCAACTCTTTCTCTGTTTCTATGTTTCTCTCTTTCTCTTTGTTTTTCCTTACACCAACTCACTCTCTTTCTCTCATTGTCTCTTTCTCTCTTTGTCTCTTTCTCAGTTCACCATCTCTATCTATGTATCTCTCTTTATTTCTTTCGCCGTTCACCAACTCTTTCTCTGTTTCTATGTTTCTCTCTTTCTCTTTGTCTTTCTTTCTCCCTACACCAACTCGCTTTCTCTCTTTGTCTTTCTGTCTTTCTCTATTTCTTTCTAAATTCACCATCACTTTCTCTCTTCCTCTCTTTCTTTCTCTATTTCTCTCTCTTTTTATATGTTCACCATCTATTTCTATGTATCTCTCTTTAGTTCTTTTTCCGTTCAACAACTCTTTTTTTGTTTCTATGTTTCTCTCTTTCCCTTTGTTTTTCTTTCTCCTTACACCAACTCACTCTCTTTCTCTCATTCTCTGTTTCTCTCTTTCTTTCTTTCTCCGTTCACTAACTCTTTCTATGTTTCCATTTTTCTCTCTTTCTCTTTGTCTTTTTTTATCCCTACATCAATTCTCTCTATATCTCTATCTCTTTCTTTCTTTCTTTCTTTCTTTCTTTCTTTCTCTCTTTCTCTCTCTGTTCACCATCTCTTTCTATGTATCTCTCTTTATTTCTTAATCCGTTCACCAACTATTTCTCTGTTTCTATCTTTCTGTCTTTCTCTTTTTCTTTCTTTCTGCCTACACCAACTCTCTTTCTCTATTCCTTTCTATCTTTTTCTTTCTTTTTTACTTCAACATCTCTTTCTATGTATATCTCTTTATTTGTATCTCCGATCACCAACTCTTTCTCTTTTTCTATGTTTCTCTCTCTTTGTCTTTCTTTCTCCCTCTCTTTCTCTCTCTTTCTCTGTTCATCACCATCTCTTTTTATGTATCTCTCTTTATTTCTTTCTCCGTTTACCAACTCTTTCACTTTTTCTATGTTTCTCCCATTTCTTTTCTCTCTCTTTCTCAGTTCAACAACTCTTTCTGTGTATCTGTCTTTATTTCTTTCTCCGTTCACACCAACTCTTTCTCTGTTTCTATGTTTCTCTCTTTCTCTTTCTTTCTCCCTACACCAACTCTCTTTCTCTCTTTCTCTCTTTCTCTCTTTCTCTCTTTCACTCTTTCACTCTTTCTCTCTTTCTCTCTTTGTCTTTCTCTCTATCTCTCTTTCTTTCTCTTTCTTTCTCCACTCACCATATCTTTCTATGTTTCTCTCCTTCTTTCTCTGTTTCTCTCTTCCTCTCTCTTCACCAACTCTTTCTCTGGTTCCGTTTCTCTCTATTCCTTTCTCTCTTTCTCTCTCTTTCTCAGTTCAACAACTCTTTCTATGTATCTGTTTTTATTTCTTTCTCCGTTTCTCACCAACTCTTTCCTTTTTTCTATGTTTCCCTCTTTCTCTTTGTCTTTCTTTCTCCCTACATCAACTCTCTTTCTCTCTTTGTCTTTCTGTCTCTCTCTTTCTCTCTCATTCTCTCTTTCTCTCTCTCTTTCTTTCTTTCTCTCTATCTCTCTTTCTTTCTCCGTTCATCATCATCACTTGCTATGTTTCTCTCTTTCTTTCTCTCTTCCTCTCTCTTTCTTTCTCTGTTCACCAACTCTTTCTCTGTTTCTATGTTTCTCTCTTTCTCTCTTTGTCTTTCTTTCTCCCTACACCAACTCTCTTTCTCTCTTTTTCTCTTTCTCTCATTCTGTCTTTCTCTCTTCCTTTCTCCATTCACCAACTCTTTCTCTGTTTCTATGTTTCTCTCTTTGTCTTTCTTTCCCCCGACACCAACTCTTTCTCTCTTTCTCTCTTTCTCTCTTTCTCTCTTTCTCTCTTTCTCTCTTTCTCTCTTTCTCTCTTTCTCTCTTTCACTCTTTCTCTCTTTTTCTCTTTGTCTTTCTGTCTTTCTCTCTATCTCTCTTTCTTTCTCCACTCACCATATCTTTCTATGTTTCTCTCCTTTTTTCTCTGTTTCTCTCTTCCTCTCTCTTTCTTTCTCCGTTCACCAAACTCTTTCTCTCTCTTTCCTTATTTCTCTTTGTCTTTGTCTCTTTCTCAACCACTTGCCTCTTTCTTTCTCTCTCCTTCTCTCTTTGTCTCTTTTTTCCTCTCTTTGTATCTTTCTATACCACTCACCTCTTTCTTTCTCTCTATCTCTCTTTCTGTCTTTCTGTTTCTCTTTTTCTCTCTTTCTCACTTTCTCTCTTTCTCTCTTTCTCTCTTTCTCTCTTTCTCTTTTTCTCTCTTTCTCTCTTTCTCTCTTTCTTTCTCCGTTCACCATCACTTTCTATGTTTCTCTCTTTCTTTCTCCGTTCCCCAACTCTTTCTCTCTTTCTATGTTTCTCTCTTTCTCTCTCTCTTTGTCTTTCTTTCTCCCTACACCAACTCTCTTTCTCTGATTCTCTCTTTCTCTAAAACTTTCTCTCTTTCTATCTTCCATTCTCCGTTCACCATCACTTTATATGTTTCTCTCTTACTTTCTTTCTCCGTTCACCATCACTTTCTATGTTTCTCTCTTACTTTCTCCGTTCACCAACTCTTTCTCTGTTTCTGTTTCTCTCTTTCTCTTTGTCTTTCTTTCTCCCTACACCAACTCTCTTTCTCTCTTTCTTTCTCTCTTTCTCTCTTTCTTTCTCCGTTCACTAACTCTCTCTCTCTTTCTCTTTGTCTTTCATTCTCCCTACTCAAACTCTCTTTCTCTCTTTCCCTCTTTCTCTCTTTGTCTTTCTGTCTTTCTCTCTATTTCTCTTTCCTTCTCTTTCTTTCTCCGTTCACTAACTCTCTCTCTATTTCTCTTTGTCTTTCATTCTCTCTACTCAAACTCTCTTTCTCTCTTTCCCTCTTTCTCTCTTTCTCTCTTTCACTCTTTCTCTCTTTTTCTCTTTGTCTTTCTGTCTTTCTCTCTATCTCTCTTTCTTTCTCCACTCACCATATCTTTCTATGTTTCTCTCCTTTTTTCTCTTTTTCTCTCTTCCTCTCTCTTTCTTTCTCCGTTCACCAACTCTTTCTCTGTTTCTGTTTCTCTTTATTCCTTTCTCTCTCTTTCTCAGTTCAACAACTCTTTCTATGTATCTGTTTTTATTTCTTTCTCCGTTCACACCAACTCTTTCTCTTTTTCTATGTTTCTCTCTTTCGCTTTGTCTTTCTTTCTCCCTACACCAACTCTCTTTCTCTCTTTCTCTCTTTCTTTCTTTCTTTCTCTCTTTCTCTCTTTCACTCTTTCTCTCTTTCTCTCTTTCTCTCTTCTTTTCTCCATTCACCAACTCTTTCTCTGTTTCAACGTTTCTCTTTTTCTCTTTGTTTTTCGTCTCCCTACGCCAACTCTCTTTCTCTCTTTCACTCTTTCATTCTTTCTCTCTTTCTCTCTTTCTCTCTTTCTCTCTTTGTCTTTCTGTCTTTCTCTCTTTCATTCTCTTTCTTTCTCCACTCACCATATCTTTCTATGTTTCTCTCCTTCTTTCTCTGTTTCTCTCTTCCTCTCTGTTTCTTTCTCCGTTCACCAACTGTCTCTCTTTCTCAGTACAACAACTCTTTCTATGTATCTGTTTTTATTTCTTTCTCTGTTCACACCAACTCTTTCTCTTTTTCTATGTTTCTCTCTTTCTCTTTGTCTTTCTTTCTCCCTACACCAACTTTCCTTTTCTTTTTCTCTCTTTATCTCTATCTCTCTTTCTTTCTCCGTTCATCATCACTTGCTATGTTTCTCTCTTTCTTTCTCTCTTGCTCTCTCTTTCTCTTTCTTTCTCTGTTCACCAACTCTTTCTCTGTTTTTTATGTTTCTTTCTCTCTCTCTTTGTCTTTCTTTCTCCCTACAGCAACTCTCTTTCTTTCTTCCTTTCTCCGTTCACCAACTCTTTCTGTGTTTCAATGTTTCTTTTTTTCTCTTTCTGTCTTTCTCTCTTTCTCTCTTTCCCTCTTTCTCTCTTTCTCTCTTCCTTTCTCCGTTCACCAACTCTTTCTCTGTTTCTATGTTTCTCTCTTTGTCTTTCTTTCTCCCTACACCAACTCTCTTTCTCTCTATCTTTCTCTCATTCTCTCTTTATCTCTTTCTCTCTTTCACTCTTTCTCTTTCTCTCTTTCTCTCTATCTCTCTTTCTTTCTCCGTTCACCATCACTTTCTATGTTTCTCTCTTTCTTTCTCTCTTTCTTTCATCGTTCACCAACTCTTTATCTCTTTCTATGTTTCTCTCTTTCTCTTTCTTTCTCCCTACACCAACTCTCTTTCTCTGATTCTTTCTTTCTCTGATACTCTCTTTCTCTTTTTCTCTCTTTCTCTCTTTTTCTCTTCCTTTCTCCGTTCACCGTCACTTTCTATGTTTCTCTCTTACTTTCTTTCTCCGTTCACCAACTCTTTCTCCTTCTCTCTTACTCTTTTTCTTTCTCTATTTCTCTCTCTTTCTCATTTCCCTATCTATTTCTAAGTATGTCTCTTTCTTTATTTCTCCGTTCACCAACTCTTTCTCTGTTTCTCCCATTTCTTTTCTCTCTCTTTCTCAGTTCAACAACTCTTTCTGTGTATCTGTCTTTATTTTTTCCTCCTTTCACACCAAATCTTTCTCTGTTTCTATGTTTCTCTCTTTCTCTTTGTCTTTCTTTCTCACTACACCAACTCTCTTTTTCTCATTCTCTCTTTCACTTTCTCTCTTTCTCTTTCTCTTTCTTTATCCCTACACCAACTCTCTCTCTTTCTCTATTGCTCTCTTTTTCTCTTTCTCTCTTCTTTTCTCCATTCACCAACTCTTTCTCTGTTTCAATGTTTCTCTTTTTCTCTTTGTTTTTCTAATCCCTACACCAACTCTCTTTCTCTCTTTCTCTTTCTCTCTTTCTCTCTTTCTCTCCTTCTCTCTCTCTTTGTCTTTCTTTCTCCCTACACCTTTCTCCCTCTTCCTTTATCCGTTCACCAACTCGTTCTGTGTTTCTCTCTTACTTTCTTTCTCCGTTCACCAACTCTTTCTCCTTCTC
This sequence comes from Glandirana rugosa, assembly GCA_018402905.1. Classification (NCBI taxonomy): domain Eukaryota; kingdom Metazoa; phylum Chordata; class Amphibia; order Anura; family Ranidae; genus Glandirana; species Glandirana rugosa. The sequence goes on along the minus strand of BLSH010009170.1, from coordinate 6,723 downwards.
TCTTACTCTTTTTCTTTCTCTATTTCTCTCTCTTTCTCCGTTCACCATCACTTTCTATGTTTCTCTCTTACTTTCTTTCTCCGTTCACCATCACTTTCTATGTTTCTCTCTTTCTTTCTCTCTTCCTCTCTTTCTTTCTCCGTTCACTAACTCTCTCTCTTTCTCTTTGTCTTTCATTCTCCCTACTCAAACTCTCTTTCTCTCATTCCGTCTTTCTCTCTTTGTCTTTCTGTCTTTCTCTCTATTTCTCTTTCTTTCTCCGTTCACCATATCTTTCTATGTTTCTCTCCTTCTTTCTCAGTTTCTCTCTTCCTCTCTCTTTCTCTGTTTCTTCTATCTTTCTCTCTCTTTCTCACTTCAACATCTCTTTCTATGTATATCTCTTTATTTGTATCGCCGTTCACCAACTCTTTCTCTGTTTCTCTTTCTCTTTCTTTCTCCCTACACCAACTCTCTTTCTCTCTTTCTCTCTTTCTCTCTTTCTCTCTTTCTCTCTTTCTCTCTTTCTCTCTTTCTTTCTCCACTCACCATATCTTTCTATGTTTCTCTCCTTCTTTCTCTGTTTCTCTCTTCCTCTCTGTTTCTTTCTCCGTTCACCAACTCTTTCTCTGTTTCTGTTTCTCTCTATTCCTTTCTCTCTCTTTCTCAGTACAACAACTCTTTCTATGTATCTGTTTTTATTTCTTTCTCTGTTCACACCAACTCTTTCTCTTTTTCTATGTTTCTCTCTTTCTCTTTGTCTTTCTTTCTCCCTACACCAACTCTCTTGTTCTCATTCTCTCTTTCTCTCTCTTTCTCTCTATCTCTCTTTCTTTCTCTGTTCACCAACTCTTTCTCTGTTTCTATGTTTCTCTCTTTCTCTCTCTCTTTGTCTTTCTTTCTCCCTAGAGCAACTCTCTTTCTTTCTCTCTATCTCTCTTTCTCTCTTCCTTTCTCTGTTCACCAACTCTTTCTGTGTTTCAATGTTTCTCTTTTTCTCTCCGTTATTCTTCTCCCTACACCAACTCTCTTTCTCTCTTTCTATCTTTCTCTCATTCTCTCTTTCCCTCTTTCTCTCTTTCTCTCTTCCTTTCTCCGTTCACCAACTCTTTCTCTGTTTCTATGTTTCTCTCTTTGTCTTTCTTTCTCCCTACACCAACTCTCTTTCTCTCTTTCTCTCTTTCTCTCTTTCTCTCTTTCTCTCTTTCTCTCTTTCTCTCTTTCTCTCTTCTTTCTCCGTTCACCAACTCTTTCTATGTATCTGTTTTTATTTCTTTCTCTGTTCACACCAACTCTTTCTCCTTTTCTCATTCTCTCTTTCTCTCTCTTTCTCTCTATCTCTCTTTCTTTCTACGTTCATCATCACTTGCTATGTATCTCTCTTTCTTTCTCTCTTGCTCTCTCTTTCTCTTTCTTTCTCTGTTCGCCAACTCTTTCTCTGTTTCTATCTTCTATCTTTCTCTCTTTCTCTCTCTCTCTTTGTCTTTCACCCTACAGCAACTCTCTTTCTTTCTCTCTATCTCTCTTTCTCTCTTCCTTTCTCCGTTCACCAACTCTTTCTGTGTTTCAATGTTTCTCTTTTTCTCTTTGTTTTTCTTCTCCCTAAGCAACTCTCTTTCTTTCTCTCTTTCTCTCTTTCTCTCTTTCTCTTTTTCTCTGTTTTCTCTTTTTCTCTGTTTCTCTCTTTCTCTTTCTTTCTCCCTACACCAACTCTCTTTCTCTCTTTCTCTCTTTCTCTCTTTCTCTTTCTCTCTTTCTCTCTTTCTCTCTTTCTCTCTTTCTCTCTTTCTCTCTTTCTCCCTACTCCAACTCTCTTTCACTCTTTCTCTCTTTCTCTCTTTCTCCCTACACC
>BLSH010009130.1:386398-400210 GCA_018402905.1 Glandirana rugosa | reverse complement strand
CCCCCTCCCGTACCCATTCTCCTCCCCCCTCTTCCTCCTTCCCCCTCCCTACAGCCTGGCACGGTGACCATCCACATACAGTCGCCCGTCTCTTCGGGACATCCGCAAAGACCTTGAACACCCCACATCCTACCCAAGCCATGGCGGAATGATCATCGAACTGTAAGTGCCTTACCAGGGCCACCCCCAAGGGGGGCCCTTATCTATGCAAATCTTCAAGCAGAAATGCAGTTTGTGGTAGGCTATGAAGCTATGGTGAATTGTTTACTGTTCCTCGCTGTTTACTGTTTCTCACATTATTGGAATTATGTTTTATTGACCCCCCCAGGTTCAGTGCCAAGTGCTTGGATTCCACTCCCGTGACCTCGCGGCCCGGGAGTGGACTCCAACACCCATGGGTACCAAGTATGTGGGTTCCAAAGGTCTCCAGAAACGCCTACAGGGCTTCTCTGCCCGCTGACATACACCTACCAGTGGCACGGTCCGACATCCCTCCCCCTTCCTCCTTCTCCCCCCTCCTCTTACCCATGCCCTCCCCCTTCCCCCCTCCAGTCTCCCCCCATACCCGCTCCCAGCCTGCCGGGATGATGCCCCCAACTTTTATACATCTGGCAGGGGCGGAATCCGAAAGTTGGTTTGTGCCCCCCTTTATGCGGAAAAAAGTGAAGTCCTTAAGACCCATTTTCATTGGTACGTTCTTCCGGTGCATTCAATGTTTTAGCTTCCTTCTCTCATATAACAGAAACATCTGTTTTGCGTTGTGTCCACTCCTCAGCTTGGGAAGATACCACTTATGGAGGACCCGGTGTGGGCCCTCCCATAACCTCAATCTCCAAATCAATACAGCATGGATCCCCCCAAGCTCGGGAGTAACCTAACAGTAGTATCGTGGAACGTCAAGGGGTTGAGGTCACCCCAAAAATGCATGCAAATCCATAGACACCTGAAGAAGCTCAAGGCTGATGTGGCTCTATTACAAGAGACACACCTAGGGGGAGAGGATCTTCCAAGAATCCGCAAATTGTGGGTGGGTGAAGTGGTAGGCTCCCCTGCACTAGGGAGAAAAGCTGGAGTGGCTATCCTTCTTAATAAGAAGCTCCCCTATTCCATACGGAACACAATCACAGACTCAGCGGGCCGTAGGGTCACCCTCAGCTTAACCATAGCCAGGAAGGAACTTGCCATTTCCAACATATATGTAGATAATTCCCCTTCACAAACCTACTATCAAAATCTAACCACATGGGCTCTGCAAATAGCTGAACCCCTCCACCTCCTGGGGGGTGATTTTAACTCGATCATACACCCCTCCGATGACCACACATCACATCACCCCCCGCATCCCAGCGCATCACATTCTCACCCGACACCACTAGCTGAATCGCTAGATACACTTCACCTAACGGACGTCTGGCACATACTCCATCCAATTGACAAGGAGTATACTTTCTACTCCCACCCCCACAAAACATTTTCCCGCATTGACTATTTGTTTGCTTCCCCTGCCCTTCTCCCCAAGATAGCGTCCGCAACCATCGAAGATATGGCAATCTCCGATCACGCCCCAGTGACTGTCAAATTCTCCAACCTAACCCACAGGGCACCAGGAGCGCCTTGGAGGTTCCCCTCCTACCTAGCCCAGAACGAGGAACTAAGAACCTCCCTCCAACAGGCCTGGTCTGAATATCAGGCGAACAACAATGAGCACCGCCAATCAACCAACCTCTACTGGGAGGCAGGTAAAGCCTTCCTCAGAGGTCATATCATTTCCTATGTCAATAAATTTAAAAAACAAATTCTCACCAATATGCAGAAAGCCAGTGAAGCACCCAAAGAAGCCCACAGACTGCTAAACCAATCACGCACTCCTGAGAACATCCTTGCCTGGCAACATGCTAAACAAGCGTTTGACCAATGGTCAGCCAACCAAGAAGCAACCCACCATTTTCACACCAAACTATTTTTTCACAAACATGGCAACAAAGCCGGAAAATTGCTAGCACGGATGGTCTCAGGCGGATTCACCCCTACAAATATCTCATCCCTAAGGGACCCAACGGGCAATGTTTCCTCGGACCCATCACACATAGAAAATATCCTCACATCCTACTACAGAGCCTTTATGGACCACATTGATGCCAATAAAGCGGCGGATATACTACTGACTACCAACCTCCCTAAAATCACTACAACTCATTTAGAGACCCTAAATGCTCCCATCACCCTTCCAGAAATCCTGACCACTATCAGGTCCATGGCTGGCAGCAAAGCCCCGGGACCTGATGGCCTATCAGCGGAATTTTACACACTGACCTCAGACTACATACCAGAGACGCTGCATCATGTTTATACATCTATCTGGGATGGTGGTCCCTACCTCCCTACGGGACACCAGGCATATATTAAACTCCTACCTAAAGGCAATAAAGATCCCCAGGCTCTTATAGGCCGATCTCACTTATAAACGTGGACGCGAAAATCATGTAAAAAATTATAGCATCATGCCTGGCCACCATACTTCCCTCCATCATCCACCCTGCGCAATCAGGCTTCATCCAGGGTAGATCCACCGCCCTAAATATTAGGAAAGTACTCCTTATCCTAGAGCAAGCCAAGAGACACCCTGACAATGACCTTGCCATAATAGCACTAGACGCCGAAAAGCCGTTCGATAACATCAGTTTTGATTGGCTCTTCCAGGTATTACCCTCCTTCGGCTTCACGGGTCCCTTTCTCAATTTTATACAGGACATGTATGCTAAACCAACAGCCCGTCTGGTCACTCTGAGCTTCACATCCCTGGAGTTCCCCATGGCTAAAGGGACTCGCCAGGGTTGTCCTCTCTCGCCACTCCTATTCAATTTAGCAATAGAACCCCTCTCACGCATACTCAATTCTCATAGCGGACAGAATGTGCCGCTCGGCTCTTTTTGCCGATGACATTGTCCTGTTCTCCGCAGACCCACCCAGAGATTTTGTCTTTCTAAACCATACTCTCCAAACGTTCAGGGATTGTACAGGTATGAAAATAAACTTTGATAAAAGTGAGGTGCTTCCCCTCAATCATCGTAGGGCGGAGTCTTGGAGGTCCTCTTCACCCTTTCTGATAGCACGGGGACATATCAAACACCTGGGCATCCTCATAGGCAAGGACCCGTCCTCTCTATATTCCTTGAACTACCCACAGCTAATAGCAAAAATTACGAAAGACTTGCAGACTTGGCGGTCTCTCCCTCTCTCGCTCTTCAGGAGATGCCATCTGATCAAAATGATCCCATTTGCAAGGTTGCTATATCCCCTGCAGATGCTGCCTCTTCTCCTTAAACACAAGGACGTGCACAATTTACATGCAGCATTCTCTTCATTTATCTGGAGAGGAAAACAACCCAGAATTGCTTTACAAAAACGTTGCCTCCCCAAGAGCGAGGGAGGGACGGGCCTTCCCAATCTGAGAGCTTACAATCTAGCCTGCCTATTGAGGAATGGACTTGATTGGATCACAAGAAGGTCTACCTACTCAAACTTCGCTCTGGAGGAGGAGATCACCTCCCCATACAACTTAACAGCAACCCTTCATGCCAAGATATCCTCTCTCCCAACGCAGATACGACACAATTTAGTCTTAAGGGACACTATTGTGGCATGGAGGGAAATGAGGAAACTGCTACAACTCCCCTTCTCAATCTCACAGTCTCTCCCGATACTAGGGAACCCCATGTTCCCCACCTCCATAAACACACCAGCGTTCAGGATCTGGGAAGCAAAGGGTCTGACTAAGGTCATACAATTATTTGACCCGGGCCTCAATTCACTTAAACGATTCTCGGTCCTCAGCGAAGAGTTCTCCTTACCGCCATCACATGGCTTCCACTACCTGCAAATTAAATCTTATCTGCAGTCGTGCCGAGGAAATCATAAATCCCCGTAAAGGTATGCTGTGTATGCCCTGTGTCAACAAGGCCTTAGGCCCCTTTCACACAAGCAGACAGATCAGGTCTGTTTGTCTGTTTTTCAGGCAGGCCCAATCGGACCACCCATTGTTCTCTATGGAGAGGCTGTTGTAAATGGACATGTGTCCGTTTACACCCGCCTGCATCCGATCCAGTCCAGTTCACTAAAAACAGACAGATGGGGATCCCATTCCCCATCCATCTAGCAGATCAGATTGGATGGTATCAGATGGAAATGGACAGGCGGTCCGTTTCCATCCAACTGCCCCATAGAAAACAGGGGGCTGTTTTCATGTCCGATCTGCATCAGAGAATCCGCTCCATGTGAAAGGGGTCTTGGTACGGTCGATCCATTAGGGGCGCAGGGGCGCTGGACTCATACATTTTGGCTGGAAAAATGTTGGGCTCGGGCACAGAGTGCTGTGCCTCAAACCCACCCACTTGTGACAATAGCAAATTAATATTCGCTACTGTCTTTTGGCTTCTTCCCCCGGCCAATCAGGACAGGACGCAGATCGGGTTGGCAGGAAGGAAAAGTCGAGGAAGCTGTGGAGGGGTGAGACCGTCACCCTGGAGGGGTGAGTGCAGGAGGGGAGAGGCCATCTCCGTGGAGAGGCTAAGTGCGGGCGGACCAGATCTTACTTTTTTTTATTTTTTTTTTTATTTTTTTACTTTTTTTCTACTTTTTAAAATTTTTTTTGTTTTATTTATTTATTTGCATTTTTTTTGGGGGGGGGAGTGTATTTGGTGAGATATTCGAGGTCTAAACAGACCCCCATATCTCTCTTTTTGAGACTGAGAAAGGGTCTAAAGATATTCCCTTTCTCAGTCAGCAGAACTTTAGTTGTAGTTGAATGAATGGAATTCCTAAAATGACAAACTGATACATTGTATCACTCGCAGCTTACTTCTATCAGCAAGTGATACAATCTTTCAGCTGTCAGTGCATATAGGAGCGATCTATAGTGATCGCTGCCTATATCCACTGTACTACAGGGATGGGCTTGGTATACACATGTATACCAAGCCCACCCAAGCCCCAGCTTCACCCCCACCCACACCGATCCCCCCCTTCCCCATGTTCTAAGCACACATGCTAATGATGCACTACTATCAGGCGAGGGAAACAATTCTCTCAGCTTTCCGCAAAAAAGACTGTCTACCAGAGAGATCAGCAAACATAGTCCTACTCGACTTTTCTGCTCACCCTCTCCAAAAACGTAAAAATGTAATATCTATAACAAAGGCCCGGAGGAACCACAAAATTGGGTACCAATGGAAGTACCTGGCCACATTAAAAATGACACGTGATGGCACCACCTCCACTGTCAACACACTGCAGAAAGGCCTCCGTCTCCTCAAGGAATGGAACATTGTACCAGTTGAACCTTCAAACCCTCTCTCTCCTCTCACAAAACTTCATAGGAGTGGTCCAGGGTACATGGCAAAAACCACACAAAGAAGCATGTGAATGACACCTAAGACAATATCAATACACCAAGCTGTATACCCTAGAATCACAAGTTATCTCCTTTGACTGCATCCAAGTTCTTTATACTCTCACGAACAACGCAGCTAAGCTGCATTCAATCTTCTTGGATTCTTTTTGAATTTCTTTTTGATTCTCTTTACTTCATTTCAGTTAAATGGTCCAGCAGCAGTCAACATTTATTTGGGTCACGCACAGAGGCACGGGGGCAGCTGATAGTGAGAGGAGATATGTACTCCATCTCAGATCCAAATTTGGACTCTACTTCCAATAGGAGGTACCATGACCCCTACTATCAGATCTACTACATAGAGAAAACTATGATGCTTGGCAATGCTTGCATGCTTCCGAGCATGACTTTACATATCATTCTCCAAGGTTTAATACATATTCACGCATTGACTACTTCTTACTTGACAAGTGGTTGCTGTAGCAAATAACATCCTCCATTATAGCGGATATTATGTGGTCCGACCACGCCGCCATCTACATATCGATTTCAGGAGAGGGCACCTGTCGCCCCTCTCCGATTTGGAGATGCAAAAACAAACTTATCAAGGACAGTGCGACCAGAGAATTGATCGCCCAATGCCTCAAAGATTGCTTCTCTGTAAAGGACACTGCAGAAATGGATATTTTTACCCTATGCAAAAAAAAATGATAAACTGAACAAAAGCATGGCTAGACTTAGTGAATTAGAACAACTGGACAAGACCAACCCTCCCCAAAGTACTGCCTCTGACCTTGCCAGAGTCCGCTTAGAACTACGCTTCTTATTACAAGACAACTACGACTTTATGCTAAGGCAACTTAAATTAAAGTTCTACTCCTCACATAACAAAGCAGGAAAATTCTTAGCCTCATGGTTGAAAGCCCATAGGATTAAAACCAAGATTCCTGACTTAATACATCCCACCACTAAACAGAAATTGACTAACCCAAAACATATTGCAGATGCATTCGAAGACTATTATAGCTCACTATATAACTTGAAAGACGACACTTCAGTCCCTAAACCATCCTTTTTAGACATCCTTTTTAGACAAAATTAAACTCCGCTCTCTCACTAGCTCTGACTTAGAGAATCTGAACAAACCCTTCTTCATCAGAGAAATACAAAAAATAAACCAGTCCATGCCCTGTGGGAAGTCCCCCGACCCAGATGGATTCACAAATGAATATTTTCAAACCTTCACTGATCTACTAACCCCATATTTAGTAAAAATGTTTGAAGCCACAGCAAATAAAGCGACCTTCCCGTCAGAGATGTTGAAAGGACACATTATCACACTTCCTAAAATGGGTAAACAACCAGATAGCCCAGTCAACTTTAGGACTATTTCACTTCTTAACACAGATCTCAAGATGTATGCAAAATTGCTAGCACAAAAACTAAAAACCATTCTACCAAATTTGATACAACCAGACTAGAGTTGAGCGAACCCGGACTGTAAAGTGTGGGTTCGTACCGGACTTTGGGGTGTCCGTGCCCGAACACGGACATTTGCAAAAAAGCCTACTAATGGCATGGCTGTGATTGGCCAGTGCATCATGTGACCCAGCCTCTATATGAGCTGGAGTCACATATGCAGCATGTCACATCTTCTCAGGCTAGTGTAAGGAGAGCATGCTGCTGGCGCTGTGAGGGATAGATTACCGATCTAATATGATCTCATCCTGCATTACATACAGATTCCTGGCGGTGCTGTGAGGGGAAAGCTTAGTGTTCTAAAACCATCTCATACTGAACTAGGTACAGTTTACAAGTGCTGCGAGGGATAGATTACCGATCTAATATGATCTCATCCTGCATTACAGACAGGTTCCTGGCAGTGCTGTGAGGGGAAGGCTTAGCGTTCTAAAACCATCTGATGCTGGACTAGGTACAGTTTACTAGTGCTGTGAGGGATAGATTACCGATCTAATATCATCTCATCCTGCATTACAGACAGGTTCCTGGCGGTGCTGTGAGGCGAAAGATTGGCATTCTAAAACCATTTGATACTGGACTAGGTACAGTATACTGGTGCTGTGAGGGACAGATTATTTTTTTTAAATCATGTCATAGTGCTATAGGTAGAGGTTCCTGCTGCTCCTGTGAAGGACAGACTATTCTTCTAAAATCATCTCATCATAGTGCTATAGGGAGAGGTTCCTGCTGCTCCTGTGAGGGACAGATTATTGTTCTAAAACCATCTCATCATAGTGCTAGAGGGAGAGGTTCCTGCTGCTCCTGTGAGGAACAGATAATTGTTCTAAAATTGTCTCATACTGCTAGAGGGAGAGGTTCCTGCTGCTGCTGTGAGGGACAGATTATTGTTCTAAAATCATCTCATCCTAGTGCTACAGGGAGAGGCTCCTGCTGCTCCTGTGAGGGACAGATTATTGTTCTAAAACCATCTCATCATAGTGCTAGAGTGAGAGGTTTCTGCTGCTCCTGTGAGGGACAGATTATTGTTCTAAAATCATCTCATACTGCTAGAGGGAGAGGTTACTGCTGCTCCTGTGAGAGACAGATTATTGTTCTAAAATAATCTCATACTGTTAGAGGGAGAGGTTATTGCTGCAGCTGTGAGGGACAGATTATTGTTCTAAAATAATCTCATAGTGCTATAGGGAGAGGTTCCTTCTGCTCCTCTGAAGGACAGATTATTCTTCTAAAATCATTTCATCATAGTGCTACAGGGAGAGGTTCCTGCTGCTCCTGTGAGTGACAGACTATTGTTCTAAAATCATCTCATACTGCAAGAGGGAAAGGTTCCATCTGCTCCTGTGAGGGACAGATTATTGTTCCAAAATCATCTCATAGTGCTATAGGTAGAGGTTCCTGCTGCTCCTGTGAAGGGCAGATTATTCTTCTAAAATCATCTCATCATAGTGCTATAGGGAGAGGTTCCTGCTGCTCCTGTGAGGGACAGATTATTGTTCTAAAATCGTCTCATACTGCTAGAGGGAGAGGTTCCTGCTGCTGCTGTGAGGGACAGATTATTGTTCTAAAATCATCTCATCCTAGTGCTACAGGGAGAGGCTCCTGCTGCTCATTTGAGGGACAGATTATTGTTCTAAAACCATCTCATCATAGTGCTAGAGTGAGAGGTTCCTGATGCTCCTGTGAGGGACAGATTATTGTTCTAAAATCATCTCATCATAGTGCTACAGGGAGAAGTTCCTGCTGCTCATGTGAGGGACAGATTATTGTTCTAAAATCGTCTCATACTGCTAGAGGGAGAGGTTCCTGCTGGTGCTGTAAGGGACAAATTATTGTTCTAAAATCATCACATACTGCTAGAGGGAGAGGTTCCTGCTGCTCCTGTGAGGGACAGATTATTGTTCAAAAATCAATTCATCATAGTGCTACATGGAGAGGTTCCTGCTGCTCCTGTGAGGGACAGATTATTGTTCTAAAATCATCTCATCATGCTATAGGGAGAGGTTCCTGCTGCTCCTGTGAGGGACAGATTATTGTTCTAAAACCATCTCGTCATAGTGCTAGAGGGAGAGGTTCCTGCTGCTCCTTTGAGGGACAGATTATTGTTCTAAAATCGTCTCATACTGCTAGAGGGAGAGGTTCCTGCTGCTCCAATGAGGGACAGATTATTGTTCTAAAATCATCTCATAATAGTGCTACAGGGAGAGGTTCCTGCTGCTCCTGTGAGGGACAGATTATTGTTCTAAAATCATTTCATACTGCTAGAGGGAGAGGTTCCTGCTGCTTCTGTGAGGGACAGATTATTGTTCTAAAACCATCTCATCATAGTGCTAGAGAGAGGTCCCTGCTGCTCCTGTGAGGGACAGATTATTGTTCTAAAACCATCTCATAATGCTATAGAGAGAGGTTCCTGCTGCTGCTGTAAGGGACAGATTAGTGTTCTAAAATCATATCATACTGGTACAGGGAAAGGTTCCAGCTGCTGGTGTGAGGGACAGATTAGTGTCCTAAAATCATCTCATACTGCTATAGGGAGAGGTTCCTGCTGCTCCTGTGATGGACAGATTATTGTTCTAAAATCATCTCATACTGCTAGAGGGAGAGGTTACTGATGCTCCTGTGAGGGACAGATTATTGTTCTAAAATAATCTCATACTGTTAGAGGGAGAGGGTCCTGCTGCTCATTTGAGGGGCAGATTATTGTTCTAAAATCATCTCATCATAGTGCTACAGGGAGAGGTTCCTACTGCTCCTGTGAGGGACAGATTATTGTTCTAAAATCATCTTGTAGTGCTATATGGAGAGGTACCTGCTGCTTCTGTGAGGGACAGATTATTGTTCTAAAACCATCTCATAATGATATAGAGAGAGGTTCCTGCTGCTGCTATGAGGGACAGATTATTGTTCTAAAATCATCTCATCATAGTGCTACAGGGAGAGGTTCCTGCTGCTCATGTGAGGGACAGATTATTGTTCTAAAATCATCTCATACTGCTAGAGGGAGAGGTTCCTGCTGCTTCTGTGAGGGACAGATTATTGTTCTAAAACCATCTCATCATAGTGCTAGAGAGATAGGTCCCTGCTTCTCCTGTGAGGGACAGATTATTGTTCTAAAACCATCTCATAATGCTATAGAGAGAGGTTCCTGCTGCTGCTGTAAGGGACAGATTAGTGTTCTAAAATCATATCATACTGGTATAGGGAAAGGTTCCAGCTGCTGGTGTGAGGGACAGATTTGTGTCCTAAAATCATCTCATACTACTATAGGGAGAGGTTCCTGCTGCTCCTGTGAGGGACAGATTATTCTTCTAAAATCATCTCGTCATAGTGCTACAGGGAGAGGTTCCTGATGCTCCTGGGAGGGACAGATTATTGTTCTAAAATCATCTCATAATGCTATAGGGAGAGGTTCCTGCTGCTGCTGTAAGGGACAGATTAGTGTTCTAAAATCATATCATACTGGTATAGGGAAAGGTTCTAAAATCGTCTCATACTGCTAGAGGGAGAGGTTCCTGCTGCTGCTATGAGGGACAGATTATTGTTCTAAAATCATCTCATCCTAGTGGTACAGGGAGAGGTTCCTGCTGCTCATGTGAGGGACAGATTATTGTTCTAAAATCATCTCGTCATAGTGCTAGAGGGAGAGGTTACTGCTGCTCCTGTGAGGGACAGATTATTGTTCTAAAATCATCCCATCATAGTGCTACAGGGAGAGGTTCCTGCTGGTCCTGTGAGGGACAGATTATTGTTCTAAAATAATCTCATACTGTTAGAGGGAGAGGTTCCTGCTGCTCCTGTGAAGGACAGATTATACTTCTAAAATCATTTCATCATAGTGCTACAGGGAGAGGTTCCTGCTGCTCCTGTGAGTGACAGAATATTATTCTAAAATCATCTCATACTGCTAGAGGGAGAGGTTCCATCTGCTCCTGTGAGGGACAGATTATTGTTCTAAAACCATCGTGTCATAGTGCTAGAGGGAGAGGTTCCTGCTGCTCCTGTGAGGGACAGATTATTGTTCTAAAATTGTCTCATACTGCTAGAGGGAGAGGTTCCTGCTGCTGCTATGAGGGACAGATTATTGTTCTAAAATCATCTCATCATAGTGCTACAGGGAGAGGTTCCTGCCGCTCATGAGAGGGACAGATTATTGTTCTAAAATCATCTCATACTGCTAGAGGGAGAGGTTTCTGCTGCTCCTGTGAGTTACAGATTATTGTTCTAAAATCATCTCATAATACTGCTACAGGGAGTGGTTCCTGCTGCTCCTGTTAGGGACAGATTATTGTTCTAAAATCATCTCATACTGCTAGAGGGAGAGGTTCCTGCTGTTTCTGTGAGGGACAGATTATTGTTCTAAAACCATCTCATAATGCTATAGGGAGAGGAACCTGCTGCTGCTGTAAGGGACATGTTAGTGTTAAAAAATAATATCATACTGGTATAGGGAAAGGTTCCAGCTGCTGGTGTGAGGGACAGATTAGTGTTCTAAAATCATCTCATACTGCTATAGGGAGAGGTACCTGCTGCTCCTGTGAGGGACAGATTATTCTTCTAAAATCATCTTGTCATAGTGCTAAAGGGAGAGGTTCCTTCTGGTCCTGTGAGGGACAGATTATTGTTCTAAAATAATCTCAAACTGTTAGAGGGAGAGGTTCCTGCTGCAGCTGTAAGGGACAGATTATTGTTCTAAAATCATCTCATAGTGCTATAGGGAGAGGTTCCTGCTGCTCCTGTGAAGGACAGATTATTCTTCTAAAATAATTTCATCATAGTGCTACAGGAGAGGTTCCTGCTGCTCCTGTGAGAGACAGATTATTATTCTAAAATCATCTCATCATAGTGCTATTTGGAGAGGTTCCTGCTGCTCCTGTGAGGGAAAGATTATTGTTCTAAAATCATCTCATCATAATGCTACAGGGATATGTTCATGCTGCTCCTGTGAGGGACAGAATATTGTTCTAAAATCATCTCATAGTACTATAGGGAGAAGTTTCTGCTGCTCCTTTGAGGGACAGATTATTGTTCTAAAATCATCTCATCATTGTGCTACAGGGAGAGGTTCCTGCTGGTCCTGTGAGGGACAGATTATTGTTCTAAAATAATCTCATACTGTTAGATTGAGAGGTTCCTGCTGCAGTTGTGAGGGACAGATTATTGTTCTAAAATAATCTCATAGTGCTATAGGGAGAGGTTCCTGCTGCTCCTGTGAAGGACAGATTATTCTTCTAAAATCATTTCATCATAGTGCTACAGGGAGAGGTTCCTGCTTCTCCTGTGAGGGACAGATTATTGTTCTAAAATCATCTCATACTGCTAGAGGGAGAGGTTCCTGCTTCTCCTGTGAGGGACAGATTATTGTTCTAAAATCATCTCATCATAGTGCTACAGGGAGAGGTTCCTGCTGCTCCTGTGAGAGACAGATTATTGTTCTAAAATCATCTCATAGTGCTATAGGGAGAAGTTTCTGCTGCTCCTGTGAGGGACAGATTATTCTTCTAAAATCATCTCATTGTGATGCTAGAGGAAGAAGTTCCTGCTGCTTCTCTGAGGGACAGACTATTGTTCTAAAATCATCTCCTCCTGCTACAGGGAGAGGTTCCTGCTGCTGTTGTGAGAGACAGTTTATTGCTCTAAAATCATCTCATAGTGCTATAGATTGAGGTTCCTGCTGCTCCTGTGAGGGACAGATTATTGTTCTAAAATCATCTCATCATAGTGCTATAGTGAGAGGTTCCTGCTGCTCCTGTGAGGGACAGATTATTGTTCTAAAACCATCTCATCATAGTGCTACAGGGAGAAGCTCCTGCTGCTCCTGTGAAGGCAGATTATTCTTCTAAAATCAACTCATCATCGTGCTATAGGGAGAGGTTCCTGATGCTCCTTTGAGGGACAGATTATTGTTCTAAAATCATCTCATACTGTTAGAGGGGGAGGTTCCTGCTGCTCCTGTGGGGGACAGAATATTGTTCTAAAATCATCTCATCATAGTGCTACAGGGAGAGGTTCCTGCTGCTCCTGTGAGAGACAAATTATTATTCTAAAATCATCTCATCATACTGCTAGAGGGAGAGATTCCTGCTGCTCCTGTGAGAGACAGATTATTGTTCTAAAATCATCTCATAGTGCTATAGGGAGAAGTTTCTGCTGCTCCTGTGAGGGACAGATTATTCTTCTAAAATCATCTCATCATGATGCTAGAGGAAGAAGTTCCTGCTGTTCCTGTGAGGGACAGTCTATTGTTCTAAAACCATCTCATAATGCTATAGGGAGACGTTCCTGCTGTTGCTGTAAGGGACAGATTAGTGTTCTTAAATCATATCATATTGGTATAGGGAAAGGTTCCAGCTGCTGGTGTGAGGGACAGATTAGTGTTCTAAAATCATCTCATACTGCTATAGGGAGAGGTTCCTGCTGCTCCTGTGAGGGACAGATTATTCTTCTAAAATCATCTCGTCATAGTTAGAGTTGAGCGAACTTCTAGAAGTCCGGGTTCTGCTGGTTCGGCCGAACTTCGGGACAAAGTCCGGGTTCGGGTCCGGACAGAACCTGAACTTTGTACCGGACCCCGAACCTGAAACAGGGCTTCAAGCCGGCTTGGTCGTCTTGGGCCTGAAGATCTTCAAGCGAGTTGAGATTGATACTGCTCTACTAAAATCTTCTTATTAGACAGGGAGTGTCCTCGTCGTCCTTGGAGAGGGATATCGTCATACTCTACTAAAATCTTGTGATTAGACAGGGAGTGTGGTCGTCGACCTTGGAAAGGGATATGGTTATACTATACTAAATTCTTGTGATTAGACAGGGAATGTCGTTGTCGTCCTTGCAGAGGGATATCGTAATACTCTACCAAAATCTTGTTATCTGACAGGGAGTGTCCTTGTCGTCCTTGAAGAAGGAGATCGTAGTACTACTCTACTAAAATCTTCTTATTAGACAGGGAG
>BLSH010009130.1:366767-383689 GCA_018402905.1 Glandirana rugosa | reverse complement strand
CAGTGATATGGGTACTCTGGGCTTATTTATACTTTTTGGACATAGTTTTAAGATGATTTTAGAACAGTTCTATGGCCTCTAATGTTAATTAATACTTTTCAGACCCATTTTGAAGATGATCTCCATTTTTGCATTTTTATGTTTTTATTTTTTTAAAAATATTTAAAGTTATTTCCCTGTCCCCATTTCTTTGTAGGGCACTTGTCCCACCCTTACCCACATTTTCCTTCCTTTTGCAGACCTCTAGGACCTTCCTGGGCTTTTTTACAGCATTTTTAAGATTTTTCATTAAAATTTCCAGAACACCGGACCCGAACCCGGACTTTTTTTGAAAAGTCCGGGTCCGGGTCCCGGACACCCCAAAGTTCGGTACGGACCCGAACTTTACAGTCCGGGTTCGCTCAACTCTAGTCATAGTGCTACAGGGAGAGGTTCCTGATGCTCCTGTGAGGGACAGATTATTGTTCTAAAATCATCTCATAGTGCTATATGGAGAGGTTCCTGCTGCTCCTGTGAGGGTCAGAATATTCTTCTAAAATCATCTCATCATAGTGCTACAGGGAGATGTTCCTGCTGCTGCTGTGAGGGACAGATTATTGTTCTAAAATCATATCATACTGCTAGAGGGAGAGGTTCCTGCTGCTCCTGTGAGGGACAGATTATTGTTCGAAAATCATCTCATCATAGTGCTACAGGGAGAGGTTCCTGCTGCTCATGTGAGGGACAGATTATTGTTCTAAAATCATCTCTTACTGCTAGAGGGAGAGGTTCCTGCTGCTCCTGTGAGGGACAGATTATTGTTCTAAAATCATCTCATAATAGTACAACAGGGGGTGGTTCCTGCTGCTCCTGTTAGGAGCAGATTATTGTTCTAAAATCATCTCATACTGTTAGAGGGAGTGGTTCCTGCTGCTTCTGTGAGGGACAGATTATTGTTCTGAAACAATCTCATCATAGTGCTAGAGGGAGAGGTTCCTACTGCTCCTGTGAGGGACAGATTATTGTTCTAAAATCATCTCATACTGCTAGAGGGAGAGGTTCCTGCTGCTCCTGTGAGGGACAGATTATTGTTCTAAAATCATCTCATAGTGCTACAGGGAGAGGTGTCTGCTGCTCATGTGAGGGACAGATTATTGTTCTAAAATCATTTCATACTGCTAGAGGGAGAGGTTCCTGCTGCTCCTGTGAGGGACAGATTATTGTTCTAAAACCATCTCATAATAGTGCTACAGGAAGAGGTTCCTGCTGCTCCTGTTAGGAACAGATTATTGTTCTAAAATCATCTCATACTGCTAGAGGGAGAGGTTCCTGCTGCTTCTGTGAGGGACAGATTATTGTTCTAAAACGATCTCATCATAGTGCTAGAGGGAGAGGTTCCTGCTGCTCCTTTGAGGGACCGACTATTGTTCTAAAACCGTCTCATAATGCTATAGGGAGTGGTTTCTGCTGCTGCTGTAAGGGACAGATTAGTGTTCTAAAATCATACCATACTGGTATAGGGAAAGGTTCCAGCTGCTGGTGTGAGGGACAGATTATTGTTCTAAAATCATCTCATAGTGCTATAGGGAGAGGTTCCTGCTGCTCCTGTGAAGGACAGATTATTCCTCTAAAATCATTTCATCATAGTGCTACAGGGAGAGGTTCCTGCTGCTCCTGTGAGGGACAGATTATTGTTCTAACATCACCTCATACTGCTAGAGGGAGAGGTTCCTGCTTCTCCTGTGAGGGACAGATTATTGTTCTAAAATCATGTCATCATAGTGCTACAGAGAGAGGTTCCTGCTGCTCCTGTGAGAGACAAATTATTATTCTAAAATCATCTCATCATACTGCTAGAGGGAGAGGTTCCTGCTGCTCCTGTGAGGGACAGATTATTGTTCTAAAATCATCTCATCATAGTGCTACAGGGAGAAGTTCCTGCTGCTCCTGTGAGGGACATATTATTGGTCTAAATAATCTCATACTGTTAGAGGGAGAGGTTCCTGCTGCTGCTGTGAGGGACAGATTATTGTTCTAAAATCATCTCATAGTGCTATGAGGAGAGGTTCCTGCTGCTCCTTTGAAGGACAGTGTCATGCACCTGGTGGTGGGATCTGTCTTGTGCAGGGAGCAACCACTCTTACGGCCCTGGTTCGGGAACCCCTGGTAGGCAGACAGGAGGTTCGGGAGCACAAGGGGGCACGAGGGTCAGACAGGATCACTGGTAATGGTGTGAAGGGTCCAGTTGAGGCTTGTACAGTAGTAGAGTGGTGGTGCAAGCTGAGGTCGTCAACTGGCTGGCAAAGCGGTACAGGTGGAGTAGGCAGAGGGGTTGTCAGGTGCAGGCAAGGTCGTCAACAGATAGGCAGGTGAAGTACACAAGGATCAGGCAGGAGAATGGTCATGGGCAAGCTGGGGGTCGGTGCAGGTGAAGATCAATCAACGTCAGAAACAAGCCGGGTCAGAGGAACAGGAAATCAGGATACAGACTACTCAGGAACACTCACATGCTGTAGAATGGACAGCACTTGCTACAGGAAGCAGGAAGTTTAAATAGAGCTGCTCATCCAGGGAATAGAGGAAACAACAATAAAATGCCATTAACTCTTAGCACAGTCTTTTCCTAACATTGCCCCCCCCCCCAAGTGGCAGCCTCCGGATGCCCAAACGGACACTTCTTTCTTGGGGGTTCCTTTTCAAAGCTTGGATTAAGTCTGCGGCGTGGATGTTTGACTCTGGTTGCCAGGAGTTTTCCTCTGGGCCGTATCCTTTCCATTTCACCAAATGTTGGGTTACACTACCCCTCTTCCGGCAGTCCAGGATGGCCTCAACCTCAAACTCCTCCTCTCCATTTACTAGAACTGGATCTGGTGGAGCCTTCTTCCGTCCCGAGATTGGGTCTGGAGGGACTAGCTTCAGCAGAGATACGTGGAACACTGGATGAACACGTAATGATGAGGGTAAGACCAGTTTGTAAGCCACCCTATTGATTCTTTTCTTCACCGGGAAAGGGCCAATAAATCTAGGACCTAACTTCCTTGATGGGCAAGCCAGTTTCAAGTTTCTAGTGGCCAACCAGACCATATTACCCGGTTGGAGTTCCAGCTCACCCCGTCTTTTCTTATCAAAGGCTTCCTTACTGAGTTCCGTGGTTTTGGCAAGCGTATCCTGTAGGAGCTGGTTGTTCCTTTCAAAGAATTCTAGGGTTTCCTGAACCGCTGGTACTGTACTCTCAGGGACTGAACCGGGAAGGAAAGTTGGGTGGAAGCCGTAGTTCGCCCAGAATGGAGACTGTTTGGTGGCCGAGTGAACCGTGTTGTTGAAGGCGAACTCGGCCAGTGGTAGTAGAGAGGCCCAGTCGTCCTGAGAGAACGAGGAAAAACATTGAAGATATTGCTCCAGGGTCTGGTTCGTTCTCTCAGTTTGGCCATTGGTCTGGGGATGGTAGGCCGAGGAAAAGGACAATTCAATCTCCAATGCAGACAACTCAGGTTCTGATAGAGGGTAAATCCTCCCAAAGGGCACTTCTGCTCCTGGCAGGAGCTCTATAGGGCAGTCATATGGACGGTGAGGGGGAAGTTTCTCAGCCCTTTTCCTACTGAACACATCCAAATAACTGTGGTAAGCTGCAGGGACCGACTGGCGGGTTTCAGGATCAGAGTCTGCGTCCAGACAGCCCAGGAGGGGCGTAATAACTTCAACCCATTTTAGGCAGTGCTGCTGGCAGTACTGAGATTGGAACCTAATAGTCCCGAGGGTCCAATCTATAGAGGGGCTATGCGCCCGGAGCCAGGGCAGGCCCAAGGTGATGGGGCACAAAGGAGACGCTATTACGACAGGAAGGAGGAGCTCCTGATGGCCAGTGGCCGTGGTAGCAGGTAGGTCACCGTGCCAGACTTAATGGGGGATCCATCTGCCAAATGGATGACAAGTCCCTGGGTCTTCGGCAGAAGAGGGATATGAGGAAGGGCTGCAAAGGTTTTGCCCATAAAGCAGCTACATGCTCCTGAGTCAATGATGGCTGGGACTTGCAAAGTCCCTCTAGGAAGCTGCAGGGAGAGAAGGACCATGAGGTGGGATACTGGGTTCAGTAGGAGGGGTGAGTCACTGGTAGCGACTTGAGGGCGCTTACCGCACTTGGCGGAACAGAATCTCACCCTGTGTCCAGGTTCTCCGCAGTTAAGACACAGGTTCAGGGAGGAACTCCTTTGTCTCTCTTCCTGGGTGAGAGAAGGGCGCAGGAGCCCTAGCTGGATGAGTTCAGAGGTATCCAGAGGAGAGGGGGAGGAGGTTGCAGAGGCGAAGGGAGTCGGTCTGGGGTAGCTAGGAACCCGAGGTGGCATCCAGATGGAGCGCTGGGATCCTGGGGTTCTTTCGGCTCGACGCTCATTAAGGCACCGGTCAATCCGGATGGCCAGATTGATGAGTGCCTCCAGGGTTGAGGGTACCCCCACACAGGCCAATTCATCCTTGAGGGATTCAGATAGACCTAAACGGAATCGGTGGCAGAGGGTGGCATCGATCCATGCCATATCGGCGCTCCACCGCCTGAATTCCTGTAGTCCTCAGCGGAGCGACAACCCTGCTGGTGGGTATGTAATGCAGCCTCAGAGGTGGCCGCCTGGTGGGGGTCTTCGTAAAGGCGAGCCATGGCTTGGAAAAACAGGGCCAGAGTGGAGACCTCTGGGACTCGTTGCTCCCACAACCAATGTGCCCAGGCCTGGGGCTCTTCCTGTAGCAGGGATATAACAAGTCCCACCTTCGTAGCTTCCAGCAAGAAAGTATGAGGCTGAAGGCCAATATATAGTTCACAAGCGTTGCGGAAGCTCCGGAACTTCCGGCAGTCCCCAGAAAACTTATCTGGCAGGGGGACTTTAGGTTCGGATGGTAAGGCCACAATGGTGTGACCTGCGGCCTGGCCACTCCCAACAGCTGCAGGTATGGAGAGTTCCTGAACCCATTCTTCCAGCCGGGTATAGCCCTCCTTCAGAGTCTTGACTGCCTGTGTAAGGCCGGCCAGATGTACACAAAGTTCATCCCTAGCAGAGGGTGCTCCCTGCGCAGACTCAGACATGGCTGTCCGTTGCTGTCACGCACCTGGTGGTGGAGTATGTCTTGTGCAGGGAGAAACCACTCTTATGGCCCTGGTTCGTGTACCCCTGGTAGAGCAGACAGGAGGTTCGGGAGCACAGGGGGGCACGAGGGTCGGACAGGATCACTGGTGATGGTGTGAAGGGTCCAGTTGCAGCTCGTGCAGTAGTAGAGTGGTGGTGCAAGCTAAGGTCGTCAACTGGCTGGCAAAGCGGTACAGGTGGAGTAGGCAGAGGGGTCGTCAGGTGCAGGCAAGGTCGTCAACATGCAGGCAGGTGAAGTACACAAGGATCAGGCAGGAGAATGGTCGTGGGCAAGCTGGGGGTTGGTGCAGGTGGAGATCAATCAACGTCAGAAATAAGCCGGGTCACAGGAACAGGAAATCAGAATACAGACTACTCAGGAACACTCACACACTGTAGAAAGGACAGCACTTGCTACAGGAAGCAGGAACTTTATATAGAGCTGCTCATCCAGGGAAAAGAGGAAACAACACATGTCATTAACCGTTAGCACAGTCTTTTCCTAACATACAGGTTATTGTTCTAAAATCATCTCATACTGCTAGAGGGAGAGGTTCCTGCTTCTCCTGTGAGGGACAGATTATTGTTCTAAAATCATCTCATCATAGTGCTACAGGGAGAGGTTCCTGCTGCTCCTGTGAGAGACAAATTATTATTCTAAAATCATCTCATCATACTGCTAGAGGGAGAGGTTCCCGCTGCTCCTGTGAGGGACAGGTTATTGTTCTAAACTCATCTCATCATAGTGCTATAGGGAGAAGTACCCGCTGCTCCTGTGAGGGACATATTATTGTTCTAAAATAACCTCATACTGTTAGAGGGAGAGGTTCCTGCTGCTGCTGTGAGGGACAGATTATTGTTCTAAAATCATCTTCTCATAGTGCTATAGGGAGAGGTTCCTGCTGCTCCTGTGAAGGACAGATTATTCTTCTAAAATCATCTCATCATAGTGCTACAGGGAGAGGTTCTGCTGCTCTTGTGAGGGACAGATTATTGTTCTAAAATCATGTCATACTGCTAGAGGGAGAGGTTCCTGCTGCTCCTGTGAGAGACAGATTATTGTTCTAAAATCATCTCATAGTGCTATAGGGAGACGTTTCTGCTGCTCCTGTGAGGGACAGATTATTCTTCTAAAATAATCTCATCATAATGCTAGAGGGAGAAGTTCCTGCTGCTCATGTGAGGGACAGACTATTGTTCTAAAATCATCTCATCCTGCTAGAGGGAGAGGTTCCTGCTGCTGCTGTGAGGGACAGATTATTGCTCTAAAATCATCTCATAGTGCTATAGGGAGAGGTTCCTGATGCTCCTGTGAGGGACAGATTATTGTTCTAAAACCATGTCATCATAGTGCTGGAGGGAGAGGTTCCTGGTGCTCCTGTGAGGGATAGATTATTGTTCTAAAATCATCTCATACTGCTAAAGGGAGAGGTTCCTGCTGCTGCTTTGAGGGACAGATTATTCTTCTAAAATCATATCATAGTGCTATTGTGAGTGGTTCCTGCTGCTCCTATGAGGGACTGATTATTCTTCTAAAATCATCTCATCATAGTGCTACAGGGAGAGGTTCCTGCTGCTCCTGTGAGGACAGATTATTGTTCTAAAATCATCTCATACTGCTAGAGGGAGAGGTTCCTTCTGCTCCTGTGAGGGACAGATTATTGTTCTAAAATCATCTCATCATAGGGCTACAGGGAGAGGTTCCTGCTGCTCCTGTGAGGGACAGAATATTGTTCTAAAATCATCTCATACTGCTAGAGGGAGAGATTCCATCTGCTCCTGTGAGGGAGAGATTATTGATCTAAAACCATCTCATCATAGTGCTAGAGGGAGAGGTTCCTGCTGCTCCTGTGAGGGAAAAATGATTGTTCTAAAATCATCTCATATTGGTGTGGGGAGATTTTCCTGCTGCTGGTGTGAGCGGTGCATTTCTTGCACACAAATAAAAAGTGCGTCTACGTTGCTGTTTTCCAAAGAAAAAAAATAAGAATAATTTATTATTCTTTTTTTTTGTATTAATAAATAGTGCTACATAGTACATTTGCATCCAGAATGAGGAGAGCATCAAATAAGGAACATGGTCGTGTTGCTGCTTGGCTTGCTGGTGTTGGTGGTGTTAGGGAAGTTCCTGTTGCAAGGAGAGGACGTGGTCGATTTGTGTCAGCTACATGCACAAGTGAAACACCTTCCTCAGGTGCGAGTAGCCGACAGAACCTTCAACGTTATATGGTCTGCCCGAATGCTGCTCAACGAATGGTGAGGCCAGAACAAGTACAGGCGCTAGTAGATTGGGTGGCTGACAATGCCTCCAGTTCCTTCACATTGTCTCCCACCTGGTCCCTTGATGAAAGCTCAGAGTTGGCACCTGAACCCCATGGCCATCTGTCTTTTACCTCAGCCCCTTGTAAATCAGCCAAGCAGTCTGAGCCCCAAGTCATGAAGCAGTATGCTTTTTGATGACTCTCCTGGTGTGCTTTCCGTGGGCCATCCAGATAGCCCTGCCCCAGAAGTGGAAGACATTGAGTTCACTGATGCCCAACCACTTCTGATACAGGATGAGGACATGGAAACACCAGCGCAGCTGTCAACTGCTGCGGCTTTCTACAGTGTGCAGACTGGGCAGTGGTGAAGGGTGGGTGGAAGATGATGTGGAGGATGATGAGGTCCTAGACCCCACATGGAATGAAGGGTCATGCGAGTGACGTGTGCAGTTTGTAGGAAGAGGTGGTGTTCGCACAGAGCACCAGCACAGCAAAAGAGGAAGCAGGTTGCAAAAGCAGAGGGACCGTCCCCTAGACAGTACGCCTGCTACTACCCAGCGCACCAAGGCACCTAGCACACCAAAGGCAGCTCAAAGGCGTTCCCTGGTGTGGCAGTTCTTCAGACAATTTGCTGACGACAAGACATGAGTGGTTTGCACGCTGTGCAATGAAAGCCTGAAGCGAGGCATAAATGTTCTAAACCTGAGCACAACCTGCATGACCAGGCATCTAAATTCAAAGCAGGAGCTGCAGTGGAATAAGTACCTCAAAATCCATGAAAGGACTCGGCCTCCTCCTGCTTCCTCTTCTGATGCTGCCTCGGCCTCTTCCTCCACCTCTACAGTGCCAGTGTCACTTGCCATCCAGCAAACAGACCATGTGACAGCAGCGCCACCATGTCCGCCACCGTCCCCAAGCATTTCCACACGGTCCCATGGAAGCTTACAGCTCTCCATCTCCCAAACACTGGAGATAAAGAGGAAGTACCCTTCTACCCACCCGCGATCCCTGGCCCTGAATGCCAGCATTTCAAAATTCCTGGCCTTTGAAATGCTGTCATTCCGTCTTGTGGACACGGACAGTTTTATAAACCTGATGGCTGTGGCTGTCCCACAGTACGTGGTTCCCAGTCGCCACTACTTTTCCAGGCGAGCCATCCCTTCCCTACACAAACAAGTCGGGGACAAGAACAAGTGTGCACTGCGCAATGCCATCAGTGGCAAGGTCCACATAACCACTGATACGTGGACCAGTAAGCACGGGCAGGGACCCTATATCTCGCTAACTGCACACTGGGCAAATGTAGTGGTGGGTGGGTCTGAGGCGGCTATCCGTTTGGTGCATGTCCTTCTGCCACCGAGGATTGCAGGGTATATCTCTTTGCCTTCTGTTGCCTCCTCCTCCTACTGCGCTTCCTCCTCCTCTACCACCTCCTCATCCGCTCAGCGTAACACCTTCACCACCAACTTCAGCACATCCAGGGGGAAACGACAGCAGGCTGTTTTAAAACTGATATGTTTGGGGGATAAACCCCACACTGCGCAGCAGCTGTGGATAGGCATTGAACAACAGACTGATGAGTGGTTGTTGCCACTGAGCCTCAAGCCCGGCCTGGTGGTGTGCGATAATGTGCGAAATCTCATAGCAGCTCTGGATCTAGCCGGTTTGATGCACATCCCTTGCCTGGCGCATGTGCTGAATTTGGTGGTGCAGAAATTTCTAAAAACTACCCGGATATGTCAGAGCTGCTGCAGAAAGTGCGGGCCATCTGTGCGCACTTTCGCCGTTCTCACCCTGCTGCTGGTCACCTGCCTGCGCTGCAGCAGAACTTTGGCCTTCCCACTCACCGCCTCCTATGTGACGTGCCCACAAGGTGGAACTCCACCTTGCACATGCTGGAGAGACTGTGCGAGCAGCAGCAGGCAATAGTGGAGTTTCAGCTGCAGCACGCACGGGTCAGTCGCTCTGCGTAACAGCACCACTTCACCACCAATGAGTGGGCCTCCATGCGAGACCTGTGTACCATATTGCGGTGTTTCCAGTACTCCACCAACATGGCCAGTGCCGATGACGCAGTTCTCAGCGTTACTATCCCACTTCTATGCTCCTTGAAAAAACACTTTGGGCGATGATAGAAGAGGATGTGGCAAAGGAGGAAGAGGAGGAGGAAGAGGGGTCATTTCCATGGTTATCAGGCCAGTCATTCACAATTGGCTCAGAGGGTGGGTTCCTGCACCAGCATAGGCCATTTAAAACATTTTCAAGCCAGGGCACAGTTCTGGAGGACGAGGAGGAAGAGGATGAAGAGTAGGAGGAGGGAGAACTGTGTTCACAGCAGGGTGGCACCCAATGCAGCTCGTGGGCATCACTGGAGCGTGGCTGGGGGGGGATACGGAGGACACAGATGATACACCTCCCACAGAAGACAGTTTGTCTTTGCCTTTGGGCAGCCTGGCACACATGAGCGACTACATGCTGCAGTGCCTGCTCAACGACAGCCAAGTTGCCCACATTGTAACTTGTGCTGATTACTGGATGGCCACCCTGCTGGATCCCCGTTACAAGGACAACGTGCCATCCTTAATTCCCTCACTGGAGCATGATCGGAAGATGCGCAACTACAAGCAAACACTAGTAGACGTGCTGCTGAGGGCATTCCCAAATGACACAGGGAGCTCAGTGGGGCACAAGGCGAAGGCGGAGGAGGAAGAAGAGGTCACCAACGCAGCTGTGGCACCGCCAGCACCTCAGAAGGCAGGGTTAGCATGGCCAAAATGTGGAAAAGCACGCCACAACAAACAGCACCACCAGCTGATAGGCAACGTCTTAGCAGGAGGCAGCATTTCAGCAACATGGTGGAACAGTATGTGTGCACACGCCTACACGTACTGATTGATGGGTCTGCCCCACTCAACTTCTGGGTCTCCAAATTGGGCAGATGGCCTGAGCTTGTCCTTTATGCCTTGGAGGTGCTGACCTGCCCTGCAGCCAGTGTATTGTCTGAATGTGTGTTTAGCATGGCAGGGGGCGTTATCACAGACAAGCGAAGCTGCCTGTGCACAGCCAACATGGACAAGCTAACGTTTATTAAAATGAACCAGGCATGGATTCCACAAGACTTGTCTGTATCTTGTGCAGAATAGACATTTAGATCAGCCTCACACAGCCATTGGTATACTTGTTTTTTTTAATATGTCTCAATATTTTGGGGGCTACCCCAATTAGAAAAAAAAAAAAACTAACAAAAAACAGTGTTGGCTACTTCCTCCTCCTCCTCCTCCTGCACCGCCACTTTCACCTACACTGCCACGGTCATGGCCTACTCAACCTCCTACTCCACATCCACCTCCTCCTCCATTTTTTTTATGTGATTTTAAGTTATTTCCCTGTCCACATTTATTTGCAGGACACTTGTCCTACTCTTACCCCTATTTTGCTTCCTTTTGCAGCCCTCTTGCCCTTTACAGGACTTTTTTACAGCCATTTTTGTGCCCAAAAGTTCGGGTCACCATTGACTTCAATGGGGTTCAGGGTCCTGGGTCAAGTTCGGATCAAGTTCGGTACCGAACCCGAACTTTTTCGTGAAGTTCGGCCGAACCCGACAAACCCGAACATTCAGTTGTCCGCTCAACTCTAAACCAGACCAAATTGGATTTGTGGTCGGCAGACAAAAATCAGACATCACCAGATGGGTATTCATTCAATATAGGTAATTTTGCGGAACGTAGTCAGACGCCTTCTTTGCTTCTCTTTATTGATGCAGAGAAGGCATTTGACCGAGTACACTGGGGTTATATGTCCATTGTATTGCAAAAATTCAGCTTTCAGGGCTTGATCCTATCAGCCATCAGAGCATTATACTCCTCCCTATTGGCACAGGTTTACACAGAAAGTCTACTATTGAAGCCCATAAACATAACAAATGGCATGAGACAGGGTTGCCATCTCTCTCCAACAATATTCAATTTAATGATAGAACCACTGGCAGAAAGCATCTGTTTCCACCCTCAGATATCAGGCTTCTTTTTTAAATAAAGACCCCATACTATCAATTTATTCTCCTACAATATTATTTTAATGTTAACTGACCCCCCATATTCCCTCTAGCATGCTCATGAGTTACTAAGGGACTTTGGCAAGATATCATACTATAAAGCAAACCACTCCAAATCCTTAATCCTAAATCTGAACATCACCAAGCAAAATACCGAAAAGCTGAAAAAGAACTTCCCCTATACTTGGACCGAAACAGAGCTATCATACCTAGGCATAACAATTACGCCTAAATTCGCTTCTCTGGCCGAATCAAATTACAAACGTCTGTTGGCAAAAATTGAGAAGGAACTAAAACAACTCACCCGAGTAGAATTAACATGGGTAGGAAGATTAGCTTCCTATAAAATGACAATACTGCCGCAGATCCTGTATATATTTAGATCAATACTCATACCACTGCAACCGAAATACCTGAAATGCCTCACAACCTTACTGAAAAACGTAATCTGGCAAGGTAAGAGGGCAAGATGCTCACATGATTTTCTAATCAAAAATAAATCATCGGGGGTATGGGAATGGTGCATATATCAGACTACCACACAGCAGTCCACCTAGATCAACTTAAACACTGGTTCACCTCAGATATTGAACCACTTTGGCTAGATATAGAGAGTCACCTCAGTAAAGCCTCAGACCTGTGCTCCCTGCTGTATGCTGACCCTTGGAAACCAATAGACATCCCAAACCTACCAATCACAACCAAGGCATCTATGATAGCCTGGAGAACACTACTAAAATCAACAGCAATTTCATCACAGCATGCTAGAGTTAAAATACCACTCTCCACGATGGAATATCTTATCCCAAATACCTAGCTACTCAGCTGGAGTAAACACTGCACCCAATGTATAGATGATCTAATTTTAGAGGATAAGCCCAAGCTACAAACATTCTTTTAGAAGAACACAAGAATGCCTTCTTCTCATTGTGCCGAATTTACCCCCTCCTATCTACCTACCCACCCACTGCTTTACGCCCACAACCCAAAATTTGGCAACATTTCACTGACCACACAAAAGTGACAAAAGGAACCTATATTATTTATAACCTCCTGAATTTTTATCTAAAAAGACCTTCACCAAAACTATACCAATGACCCAATGGGAAGCGGACTTGGGGACTACCTTCACAGACTCCCAATGGACTCAAGCTATCCACTACTCCCAAATAATAACCCACTGCGTTAACCACTGGGAATTAGCATTAAAAGTATCACTCAGATGGTATCTCAATCCACTATGTTCAATTCCTGTTCACCTCTATGTTGGCGTGGATGTGGCCCTCGGGGCAACATTATGCTTATTATGTGGACATGTCACAGCATACACAGCTTCTGGAGGAAAATCTTTCAGATAATATCTGAAATTATGGGAATACCAACCCCAATATGCCTGCACTAGCTTTGCTCAAATTAGGAATTGAGAAATTCCCATTTCAATACAGGGGAATAGTAGCCAACAGTGGCGGCTCCTCCAAAGAGGGCGCCAGTGCGATGCCCCCCCCCGCTGATTTCAGGAAAAATAAAAACATAGGGCGCCGGTACACTCTGTCCCGGCTTTTTTGGGAAACTTGCTGTCTTTTGACAGCAAGTCCCAAAGCCCATTGGTCGGCCTTTAAATTGAATCTATGTGTGCCACCGAAGCGCACATAGATACACTGATTGGCTATGGCCTCCGGCCAGTGACTGATTGGTAAGGTCGCGGGGGCAGGACTGGCAGACATACTGGTTCTTGGACTGGAAGTGTCCAGTATGCACATCTGTTATTCCTGCCGTCCGGCCGGCCATGTGAGAGAGAGCGGCCTGACTCCCCTGAGGTACATACTGCTGTGTTGTGTACTGGCTGCAATACCTGTGTACTGACTGCACACTATGATACTGGCTGCAATACCTGTGTACTGGCTCTATGCTGTGATACTGGCTGCAATACCTTTGCACTGGCTGCAATACCTGTGTACTGGCTGCATACTGTGATACTAGCTGCAATACCTGTGTACTGGCTACAATACCTTTGTACTGGGTGCAATACCCATGCACTGGCTGCAATACTTGTTTATTGGCTGTATATTGTGATACTGGCTGCAATACCTGTGTACCGGCTGCAATACCTGTGTTCTGGCTGCAATACCTGTGTACTGGCTGCATACTGTGTATACTGGCTGCCTACTGTGATACTGGCTGCAATACCTGTGTACTGGCTGTATACTGTGATACTGGCTGCAATACATGTGTACTGGCTGTATACTGTGATACTGGCTGCAATATCTGTGTACTGGCTGCAATACCTGTTGCCTCCCCGCTGGAGCCCCTAAAAAAAAATAGGCTACAGGTACATGGCTGTCCCGGCTTTTTTGGGTAACTTGTTGTCTGCTGACAGCAATTCCCAAAGCCTATTGGTTGCCCATTAAAGTGAATATATGTGTGCCAGAAAAGCGCACATATATTTATTTTCTTATTGGCTTTGGTCTCAGTCACTGTCCTCCAGACAGTGACTGATTGGTCAGGAGCGGGGACGGGACTGGCGGACATGCTGGTGCTAAGTTGGACTGCACGCACGCCTGTGATTCCCACCGGTCAGCTGTGTGATCGAGAGCAGCCTGACTCGACTCCTGCCCCCTGGGCCTGAGGCAGGTATGTGCTGCTGTGCTCTGCCTGTGTACTGGCTGGCTGCAATACCTGTTTACTGACAATACCTGTGTACTGGCTGGCTGCAATACCTGTGTACTGACAATACCTGTGTACTGGCTGGCTGCAACACCTGTGTACTGACAATACATGTGTACTGGTTGGCTGCAATACCTGTGTACTGGCTGGCTGCAATACCTGTGTACTGACAATACCTGTGTACTGGCTGGCTGCAATACCTGTGTACTGGCTGGCTGCAATACCTGTGTACTGACAATACCTGTGTACTGGTGCAATACCTGTGTACTGACAATACCTGTGCACTGGCTGGCTCCAATACCTCTGTACTGGCTGGCTGCAATACCTGTGTACTGGCTGGCTGCAATACCTCTGTACTGGCTGGCTGTAATACCTGTGTACTGGCTGGCTGCAATTCCTGTGTACTGACAATACCTGTGTACTGGCTGGCTGCAATACCTGTGTACTGACAATACCTGTGTACTGGTGCAATACCTGTGTACTGACAATACCTGTGTACTGGCTGGCTCCAATACCGCTGTACTGGCTGGCTGCAATGCCTGTGTACTGGCTGGCTGCAATACCTGTGTACTGACAATACCTGTGTACTGGCTAGCTGCAGTACCTGTGTATTGGCATCAATGCAGCCTGACCTGTGCCGATCAATGCAGCCTCATCTGTGCTCATCAATACTGCCTCTCACATGTGCCGATCAATGCAGCCTCATCTGTGCCCATCAATGCAGTCTCACCTGTGCCCATCAAGCAGCCTCATTTGTGCCCATCAATGCAGCATAACCAGCGCCCATTAATGCAGCATGACCTGTGCTCATCAATGCAGAGTGACCTATGCCCATCAATACAGCACGACCTGTGCCTGTCAATGCAGTGTGACCTGTGCCTATTATTGCAGCCTGTCCTGTGCCCATCAACACAGTGTGACCTGTGCCCATCAATGCAGCATAACCAGTGTTCATCAATGCAGCATCACCTGTACCCATCAATGCAGCCTCATCTGTGTACATCAATGCAACCTCACCTGTGCCCACCAATGAAGCCTCACTTGTGCCCATCAGTGCAGCATAACCAGCACCCATTAAGGCAGCCTGACCTGTGCCGTCAATGCAGCGTGACCAGTGCCCATCAATACTGCATGACCTGTGCCCGTCAATGCAGCGTGACCTGTGCCTATCATTGCAGCCTGACCTGTGCCCATCAATGCAGCGTAACAGGTGCCATCTATGCAGCCTCACCTGTGTCCATCAATGTAACCTCACCTGTGCCAATCAGTGCAGCATAACCAGTGCCCACCAATGCAGCATGACCTGTGTCCATCAATGCAGCTTGACATGTGCCCATCAATGTAGCATGACCTGTGCCCATCAATGCAGCCTCACCTGCATCCATCAATGCAGCATGACCTGTGCCCATCAATACAGCATGACCTGTGCCCATCAATGAAGCGTAACTGGTGCCCATCAATGCAGCTTGACCTGTACCCATCAATGCAGCATAACCAGTGCCCATCAATGCAGCCTGACCTGTGCCCATCAATGCAGTGTAACCAGTGCTCATCAAAGCAGCCTCACCAGGGCCCATCAATGCTGCCTCCCCTATGCCCATCAATGCAGCATCACCTGTGCCCATCAGTGCAGCATAACCAGTGCCTATCAATGCAGTGTGACTTGTGCCCATCAATGCAGCATGACCTATGCCCATTAATACAGCAAGACCTGTGCCCATCAATGCAGTGTGACCTGTGCCCATCAATGCAGCATAACCAGTGCCCATCAATGCAGAGTGACCTGTGCCCATCAATGCAGCCTCCCTTGTGCCCAACAATGCAGCCTCACCTGGGCCCATCAGTGCAGTGTAACCAGTTCCCATCAATGCAGCGTGACCTTTGCCCATCAATGCAGCATGACCTGTGATCATCAATACAGCAAGACCTGTGCCCATCAATGCAGTGTGACCTGTGCCCATCAATGCAGCCTCACCTGTGCCCATCAATGCAGGTTCACTTGTGCCCATTAGTGCAGCTTAACCAGTGCCCATTAATGCAGCCTCACCTATTCCTGTCAATGCAGCATGACCAGAGCCCATCAATACAGCATGACCTGTGCACATCAATGCAGCGTGACCTGTGAACATCAATGCAGCCTCCCCTGTGCCCAACAATGCAGCCTCACCTGTGCCCATCAATGCAGCATGACCTGTGATCATCAATACAGCAAGACCTGTGCCCATCAATGCAGTGTGACCTGTGCCCATCAATGCAGCCTCACCTGTGCCCATCAATGCAGGATCACTTGTGCCCATTAGTGCATCTTAACCAGTGTCCATTAATGCAGCCTCAGCTATTCCCGTAAATGCAGCATGACCAGAGCCCATCAATACAGCATGACCTGTGCCCATCAATGCAACGTGACCTGTGCTTATCATTGCAACCTGACCTGTGCTCTTCAATGCAGCGTAACCAGTGCCATAAATGTAGCCTCACCTGTGTCCATCAATGCAGCCTCACCTGTGCCCATCAGTGCAGCATGACCTGTGCCCATCAATGCAGCGTGACCTGTGCCAATCAATGTAGCATGACTTGTGCCCATCAATGCAGCCTCACCTGTGTCCATAAATACAGCTTGACATGTGCCCATCAATGTAGCATGACCTGTGCCCATCAATGCAGCCTCACCTGCACCCATCAATGCAGCATGACCTGTGCCCATCAATACAGCATGACCTGTGCCCATCAATGAAGCGTAACTGGTGCCCATCAATGCAGCTTGACCTGTACCCATCAATGCAGCATGAACGACATAACTACTAGTGTCCAGTACGACGTAACTACCCGTGTCCAGTGCGACGTAACTAC
>BLSH010009130.1:332838-343856 GCA_018402905.1 Glandirana rugosa | reverse complement strand
TGGCCCTTATTCACTTGTAGACAAGACGTTTGTAGAAATTTCAGACACACAGTGAAATTTATATTGGCCCTTATTCACTTGTAGACAAGACGTTTGTAGAAATTTCATACACACAGTGAAATTTATATCCCGGTTATATTTAAAGTGACACACAGACTTTAAAGATGTTTGCAGAACAGATGTTCACTTATTCCCGGTTTTATTTAAAGTGACACACACATTTTCCAGATGTTTGCAGAACAGTGATATGGGTTCTCCCGGCTTATTTATACTTTTTTGACACAGTTTGAAGATGATTTTTGAACAGTTATATGGCTTCTACCGTTAATTAATACTTTTCAGACCCAGTTTGAAGATGATCCACATTCACCTCCATTTTTGCTTTTTTTAAGTTTTTATTTTTTAAAAAATAATTAAAGTTCTTTCCCTGTCCCCATTTCTTTGTAGGGCACTTGTCCCACCCTTACCCCCATTTTCCATCATTTTGCAGACCTCTAGGACCTTCCAGGACTTTTTTACAGCCATTTTAAGAACTTTTAATAAAATTACCAGAACCCCGGACCTGAAACCGGACTTTTTTTGAAAAGTCCGGGTCCGGGTCCGTGTCCCGGACACCCCAAAGTTTGTCACGGACCCGAACTTTACAGTCCAGGAACAGGTCAGGATACAGATTCAAAGGATAGGTAGCTCTCCAGATACACTCCAAAGCTGTAGAATGGACAGCACTTGCTGACAGGAACAGGAAGTTCAAATAGAGCTGCCCTGCACCACCCCCTCTGGAAGCGTGAGGAAACCACAATCAAATGCAAACAAGGTCTCAGGACAGTCTTCTTCTAACATTGCCCCCCAAGGGGCAGCCTCCAGATGCCCAAAGGGGCTCTCTTGGTCAGGTTGCTCCTCAAAAAAGTCCGGATAAGTTCAGGGGCATGAAGATTGCTCTCTGGTTCCCACGAGTTTTCTTCGGGGCCAAACCCCTTCCATTTTATCAAATACTGTGTGGATCCGGATCTCCTCCGACAGAGGGATTGGCTTAAACAGAGATACATGGAACACCGGGTGCACACGTAAGGATGAAGGCAGGACCAGTTCATAAGTCAACCTGTTCACTCTCCTCTTAACGGGAAAAGGCCCAACAAATCTGGGTCCCAATTTTCTTGAGGGACAGGCAAGTTTTAGGTTTCTGGTGGCTAACCAGACCAAGTCACCCAGCTTGAGTTCCAACTCTCCCCGTCTCTGCCTGTTTGGTGAGCTCTGTGGTCCTGGCAAGTATTTCCTGCAGGATCTGTGTATTTTCCCTGAAAAAATTCAAGGTGTCTTGTACCGCTGGTACTGTACCTTCAATAGCCAAGCCAGGTAGAAAAGTCGGGTGGAATCCATAATTCGCCCAGAATGGGGACTGTTTGGTGGCTGAGTGAACAGTATTATTGAAGGCAAATTCAGCTAGAGGTAATAGGGAGGCCCAGTCGTTCTGAGAGAATGATGAGAAGCACCGCAGATACTGTTCCAGCGTCTGATTTGTTCTCTCAGTTTGGCCATTTGTCTGAGGGTGGTAGGCCGAAGACAGGGATAATTAAATTTCTAGTGCTGAACACAGGGATCTCCAGAACCTGGTGGTAAACTGAACCCCACGATCCGACACGATGCTCAGGGGTATTCCGTGTAGTGGGACGATCTCCCAGATGAAAACTTCCACTGTCTCTGCAGCCGTAGGTGTCCCCTTCATAGGCAAGAAGTGAGCCATCTTGGTCATGCGATCCACAAACACAAAGATGGCGGTAAAGCCCTTGGATGGAGGTAGTTCCACGATAAAGTCCATGGCTATCCGGGTCCATGGACGCTCAGGTACTGGGAATGGGTTCAAAAGACCCCAAGCCTTGCACTTGTCCATTTTATTGCATGCACAAGTGGCGCACATGCTCAAATACTTCCGGCAGTCTTCTTCTGCCAACGGCCACCAGAAGGAACGTAAGATCAGCTCCAATGGCTTACGCGTTCCAAAATTCCCCGCCAACTTGTGGGCGTGGCAAAGTTCCAACACCGCGGGGCGTTGCTCTGCTGGAATGAAAAGCTGCTGACCGTGCCACCAAAGGCCATCCTTCTCCAACAATCTGGGGTCCCGGGAGCCGGTAGCACTAGCCAGGGACCGTCTAATCTGAGCCAGGAGGTCCTCCTGGGACAATAAGAAGTTCCATGACGGAAGAATAGTTTCTGGGACAGCACAGTTGCCGGAATCGTTAAAAATCCTCGAAAGGGCATCAGGTTTGACATTCTTCGACCCGGGCCTGTATGTTAGATGGAAGAGAAACCTCTAAAAGAAAAGTGCCCAACGAGCTTGACGTGGTTTCAGCCTTTTGGCCGTTCTCAGATACTCAAGGTTTTTCTGATCAGTATATATTAAAATAGGGTGTGTAGCTCCTTCCAACAAGTATCGCCATTCCTCCAGTGCTTGATGGCCAAAAGCTCTCTATCCCCCACGTTATAATTCCTCTCCAGGGAAGACAGTTTCTGAGAGAAGAACGCGACAGGGTGGAGCAGAGCCTTGGGACCTTGTCTTTGGGAAAGAACTGCCCCCACTGCAATTTCAGAAGCGTCCACCTCCAGGACATAGGGCAGGGCTGAGTCAGGGTGCTTTAGAATAGGTGCTACTGTGAACAGGCCTTTAAGAGTCTGAAAATCTACTTCTGCCTCTGTGGACCACTGAAAGCGTGTGTTCTGTTTTGTGAGCTGCGTGATGGGCGCAATGATGGCCGAGAATCCCTTTATAAACTTTCTATAAAAATTTGCGAAGCCCACGAAACGTTGGACCCCTTTCCTGTCTGACAGTGCCGGCCAGTCAAGGATAGTGGAGACCTTCTGGGGGTCCATTGTAATTCCAGTCACGGAGAGCACTAATCCAAGAAGTGGATACTGGTTTGTTCGAAAGCGCACTTCTCCGCTTTGGCATAGAGCCCATGCTGTCGAAGACGGCCCAAGACCTTTGTGACATGCACTCTGTGTTCCTCAAGGGAGGACGAGAAGATCAAGATGGCATCTAGGTATATAATCACAAATAAATCCAAGAAGTCCCAAAAGGCATAATTTACGAAGTGCTGAAATGTAGCGGGGGCATTACACAGACCAAAGGGCATGACTAGATACTCGTAATGCCCGAAACGAGTACGGAAGGCGGTCTTCCACTCATCGCCTTCGCGGATGCGGACTAGGTTGTAGGCACCCCGTAGATCTAGTTTAGAAAAGATGATGGCAGATCCCAGTCTTTGGAACAGTTCAGGAACCAAGGGTAAGGGGTAACGGTTTTTGACCGTTATCCGGTTTAATTCCCGGTAGTCTATACAGGGTCATAGAGAATGATCCTTCTTCTCTACAAAAAAGATACCTGCTCCTGCGCGGGATGTGGAGGGTCGGATAAATCCTTTTCCTAAATTGTCATCGAGATAGGCCTTGAGGGCCTCCAACTCTAGCTCTGACAGAGGATAAATCCTTCCGAACGGCACCTCCGGGTAGCAGCTCGATTGGACAGTCAAAGGGGCAGTGAGGCGGGAGTTTCTCAGCCCCCTTTTTACTGAACACATCCAGGTATTCATGGTAAACGGACGGAACAGGCAGACGGGTCTCAGGGTCAGAGTCCATGTCCAGACAACCCAATGTGGGTGCAACTTCCTGGACCTGCGTTAGGCAATGCTGCCTGTAGTATGGGGATCGAAACTGGATGGTCCCGGTAGTCCAATCTATGTCGGGACTGTGGGCCCGAAGCCAGGGTAGGTCCAAGATGATGGGGAACAGAGGGGATGCGATCACATCCAACAAAAGGAGTTCCTGGTGGCCATCAGCAGTGGTGGCAGGTAGTGGGACGGTCTCCTGGGTCACCACACCTGACTTATTGGGCGATCCGTCGGCCAGGCGGATGGTGAAATTGTGGGTCTTCGGCCAAAGGGGAAACTGTTGCGAAGCTGCAAAGTTTTCATCCAGGAAACAGCTACACGCTCCAGAATCAATAATGGCTGCCACTTGGATACTCCTTCCTGGAAGCTGCAGAGAGAGAGAGAGAGCACAAGGTGAGAGACAGGGTGATGAATGCTGGACACATCACTGAAGGAGGCTGGCAAACACTTACCGCGCTTAGCGGGACAGGATCTCACCATGTGACTTGGTTCTCTGCAGTAAAGGCACAGACTCAATGTGAACCTCCGCTGCCTCTCTTCAGGGGTCAGAGACGGGTGTAGGAGCCCTATTTGCATGGGCTCAGCGGTGTCTTGTGGAGAGGAGGAGGAGGTTGCTGAGATAAACTGAGTTGCCTTGGGTAGTCAGGGACTCGGGGAAGCATCCAGGTGGGCCGTGAGAGACCCGGAGCCCTTTCAGCACGGCGCTCATGGAGTCGCCGGTCAATCTGTATTGCCAGATTGATGAGGGCATCCAACATAGCAGGCACCCCCACCCGAGCCAGCTCATCCTTGAGAGGGTCAGATAATCCAAGGCGGAACTGATAGCATAAAGCGGCATCATTCCACGCCGTGTCAGCGCCCCAGCGTCTGAACTCCACTACATAATCCTCCGCAGAGTGGCGGCCCTGCTGAAGGGCGTGCAGTGCGGCCTCTGCTGTGGCTACCTGATGCGGATCTTCATACAATCGGGCCATGGCTTGAAAAAACAGAGCTGCGGAAGATACTTCGGGGGCTCTCTGCTCCCACAAACGGTGGGCCCAGGCCTGGGGCTCTTCCTGCAGTAAGGAGATAATCAACCCCACCTTAGTAGCCTCTAAAGAAAACGTGCGAGGCTGGAGGCCAAAATAGAGCTCACAGGAGTTGCGGAAAGCCCGGAACTTGCGGCGGTCTCCCGAAAACTTGTCCGACAGGGGGACCTTGGGCTCTGATGGCAGGGCCACAATGGTGCGGCCAGCGGCCTGAGTGCCTCCAGAAGTGGTGGGTGCTGAGAGCTCCAAGACCCATTCTTCCAACCGGGTGTAGCCATCTTAAAGGCTCTTGACTGCCTGTGTCAGGCCGTCTAGATGAACACACAGCTCATCCAACGCAGAGGGTGCTCCCTGCGCAGACTCAGACATGGCTGTCCGTTGCTGTCACGCACCTGATGGTGGAGTCTGTCTTGTGCAGGAAGCAACCACTCTTACGACCCTGGTTCAGGAACCCCTCATAGAGCAGACAGAGGGTTTTAGTGCACAGAGGGGCACGAGGGCTGGACTGGAACACTGGTGGCAAGATAGGTCCTTCAGAGGCTCATGCAGGTGTAGAATAGTGAGGCAGGCTGAAGTCGGCAACTGGCTGGCAAGCGGTACAGAAGGATCAGGCAAAAGGGTTGTCAGGTGCAGGCAGGGTCGTTAACGAGCAGGCAGCGAGGTACAAAGGGATCAGGCAGAAGTATGGTCATGGGCAAGCTGGGGGTCGGTGCAGGCGGAAGTCAATCAAAGATCAAACAAGCCGGGTCTCAGGAACAGGTCAGGATACAGATTCAAAGGATAGGTAGCTGTCCAGATACACTCCAATGCTGTAAAATGGACAGCACTTTCTGACAGGAACAGGAAGCTCAAATAGAACTGACCAGCACCACCCCCTCCGGAAGCGTGAGGAAACCACAATCGAATGCAAACAAGGTCTCAGGACAGTCTTCTTCTAACAGTGCCCATCTGTCACATACCTGTTGGTAGAGTCTGATTTATGCAGTAGGCAACCTCTCTTACAGCCCTGGTTCCAGAACCCCTGATAGAGCAGACAGGGAGCGCTGGAGCACAGGGGAGCACGAGGGCTGGATTGAACACAGGTGGTGGTAAGATGTCGTCCAGAAGTCCGTGTTAGACTGAAGAGTAGTGATGCAGGCTGAGTCAATAACATGCACG
Organism: Glandirana rugosa; assembly: GCA_018402905.1. Lineage (NCBI taxonomy): Eukaryota > Metazoa > Chordata > Amphibia > Anura > Ranidae > Glandirana > Glandirana rugosa. The sequence continues at coordinate 338,008 of BLSH010009130.1, read as the reverse complement.
CAAAGCAGTACAGGAGGAGCAGGCAATCGGGTGGTCGAGTGCAGGCAGTGTCGTAAACAGGCAGGCAGATTGAGGTACACAGCGGTCAGACAAAAGAGTGGTCATAGGAAAGCCGGGGGTCGGTGCAGGCAGAGTTCAAGCAGATGCGTGTTCAGGCCGGGTCACGGGTAGCAGGAAGCTCAGAACGGGTCACTCAGAAATACAGTAACACTGTAGAAAGGACAGCACTGGCTGCTGGGTTACACAGGCTTAAATAGGGCAGTTTGGCGCCACTTCCGGAGCGTGCGCAAGTGCACGGGAGCACGCGCGCGGGTGCATGCATGGGCGCGCGTGAAAGCGCACAGGTGCAGAAGATAGCAGAAGCACCAATGTCCCCTAACACCATCAATGCAGTGTGACCTGAGCCCATCAATGCCTAATAACCAGTGCCCATCAATGCAGCATAACCAGTGCCCATCAATTAAGCATAACCAGTGCCCATCAATACAGTGTGACCTCTGCACATCAATGCAGAGTAACCTGTGCCCATCAATGCAGCCTAACCTGTGCAGAGTAAGAGGTGAGCCGGCAAGATCATCTGAGAGCGGAGATTGCCCTCTGTAACAGCTTTCATTTGAAATTCCTGGTGTACCTGGAGCTCACAGTCCTACCTCCTAGCCCAACACCTTTGATGACATCACATGTCCCGGCATTGGACCAGTGTTCTGTCTATCAAAGGCGACGGGCCAGGAGGCAGGATTGTGTGACGGTGACCTCCTGGAACATAGAGCAATTCAAATGAAAGCTGTTAAAGTGGGCAATCCCCATTTTCTGATGACCCATCTGGATCGCCTCTTCCTCTCCTCTCTCTTCCCCTGTCTGGGAGAACGGCTCCCATTCAACACCGCCTGCCAATGGTGCTCATCCCCCCTCCTCTCCGATGCAGCCCCACACTTGCCAGCAATCATTTGCCACTCACAAAGTGCGAGTAGGCAAGTGGAAAATTTGAGGGCTGCTGTAGACTATAGGGGAATAGCCAATTTGTCATGGCTGCCACCTTGTCAGGGTCCATTTCTAGATGACCTTGCAGACATTTTAGCAGAGAAATGGAAGTTTCTGTTGCACCAGAAGGTATTTCTCTACCTCTGCCTAGGCATCATAAGATCATTACATAAGCTGATGATGTTCATGGATGCTGGAAGAGTAGACAGTAATGCACCACCACACACATGAAAGAATTCTCAAAGGATTTTAATAGCCATAACCAAGTGTTGGAAGACCACACTGGTAATATTTAGCCCAAAAGGCATCATAAGATATTTGCAATGTCTTGAACACAGTCTTCCATTTGCCTTCATCCTTTTTTTGGCCCAAAACACCTTAGCTTAAGCTTGGAGAAGATCTGGGCTTTTTGCAGGTGATAGGATAGGTATGCAAGGAGGGGCAGTGAGTAGAGTTGAGCGGACACCTGGATGTTCGAGTTCGTCAGGTTCGGCCGAACCTCGTGAAATCATTTGGGTTCAGCACGGAATTCGATCCCAACTTGACCCCGGACACCGAACCCCATTGAAGTCAATGGTGACCCGAACTTTTGGGAACAAAAATGGCTGTAAAAAAGTGATGGGTGGAGGGGCGTGGCTAGCCGGCGCTGAAGATGGACACCTGAAGCGGAGCTCCACAGCCTGAGGAGAGCACTTAACAGCACACAGACAGCCCAGGTCTGTATAACCCGACAGAAAACTGCAGACACACTAGCTGGGGACACAAGGAATCATGTCCCGCAAGCGGATGACCGACCGCCAACCTACAAAGCTGACAGCCTTCTTTTTCAAGCCAGCGGGGAAGGAGGGAGACGGACAAAATGGCGCCGAACGCTCCCGCGGCACCGAACGCTTGGAGCGCCGCGAGGCATACACGGACCTCCCGGACGAGGTACCAGGAGACACAGACACCTCAGCCCTCCACTCACCACCTACACAAGACGACTCAGGGGGGGGAAATAGCACGGGCAGCCCTGACCAAGCCCGCATGAGACTGGATGCTCTGCAATCACCGCTGCAAAGACCCAGACCGTCACTTGAGCCCCAGGCTTCTCTTCCCTTATTATCCAACCAGGCCTTAACTAATTCAATGGCGACTTTCCCAACTACAGGCCAGCCAGTGATCGACACTACTCTTAAAGAGATGCTGGTATCCCTCCAGACGTCTCTAATGGCAGACCTGGCATCTCTTTTCACTAAAATGTCGGCGGACATCCACGACCTGGACGGCAGAGTGACACATATAGAACAAAGCATGGAGACATGCTCCACTACAGTCAATGCCATAATTGACACATATGAAGAAGTCAGGGAGGAACAAGAGTGGGTGCGCGCCAAACTCGCAGATTTAGAAGACAGGTCCCGCAGGAATAATGTCAAACTAAAGGGGTCCCCGAATCAATATTGCCTGCAGACCTCCCCAACTACGCAAAAGAACTGATGCGCACCTTAGTACCGGAGGCGTCCCCCAGCGACATTATTATTGATAGGATCCATAGGATCTCCAAGCCCTCACACCTGGCAGCTTCAATTCCCAGGGATGTGCTCATGAGAGTACATTTTTACCACATCAAGGAAAAGCTGCTACACAATGCCAGGAAGAACAACTCACTGCCTCCACCGTACGCAAACATCCAACTTCTCCATGACCTTTCCAAATATACCCTTCAACTACGGAGGTACCTCAACCCCATCACTAAGGGGCTGAACAATCACAAGATCCAATATAAATGGAGATACCCTGCAACCCTCATCATTACCAGGAATGGGGCATCTCACGTAATTAACAATCTATCCTCTGGGCTCCAACTCCTACACACCTGGGGTATCATCATTGCACCACCTGACGACACAACTTCCTCGCCTCCACCTCAACTCCCACGACGACGACACCAAACATCAAAACGTCAGCTGGGCAGGAATTCACATGACTTCCGCACTTGAACAAAGTGGCACCTGGGCCTTAAAAGGGGAGTTCTCGAGTGACTGGGGACTCACTTTGCCTCCAGTCCTAGTGACTCTCCACGCTTGACATAACCTCATATGAAGCTCTCCCTGGCTGCGGATCTTGCGCCTACCAATCTTCTCTGCTATTGACTGTTTACCCCCAATATTTCGGTAATTCAGCCGAGTTAAGTTCTTGTTTTGTTTTTCTTTCTTTTTCTTTTCTTTAAACAGTTCTTACAGCAAAATACACGTTAATCTAGCTGTTGAAAGCAACGCACAAACCACATTCAGTTACACGAGTCTCAGCCTATTAACACCTCCTTGTATAACCTGTCTATAGACTTAACGGAACTTCTCAAGAGACCTCCTCCAGGAATCCAGATCATCCTTCAACTCCACCGTCAGACATACGACCCGGACCCACAACTGCGGACATCAACCTTCCACCACCTAACTGTAAGTGTATTCATTCATTTTATCTCCCACCGACGATAAACAATGTCCATCAACATCCTATCCCTTAATGTGAACGGACTCAACCATCCGGTTAAGAGACATTCACTGTGGAAAACGGCTCAAAAACTTCATAGTGACATAGTATGTATACAAGAGACCCATTTCTCCAAAAGTGCTACTCCCTACTGTTCAAATAGCAATTTTCCTCACTTCTTCAGAGCCTCTCACACCACAAAAACACGAGGAGTACTAATTGCCGTGAAAAACACAATAAACTTCCACCTCAAGCAAGAAATATCTGATGATAACGGCCGATTCTTAATTTTAACCTGCACCATAAACAAAACCGACTACACCCTCCTAAACATTTACGCACCCAATGTACGCCAAATGACAATCATTCGCAAAGTTATTCGCTTGGCCCAAAAGGTTCAACAAGGACACCTAATAGTATGCGGAGACTTCAACCTACCTCCTGATACAACACTGGACTCATCAACGTCCTCCAGAAGGAAAGAATCTCCATTGAAAAACTTATTGGTAATCCAAGATTTATATGACGTGTGGAGATGCCAGCACGGGTCAGAAAGAGACTTCACGCATTTCTCTCCACGTCATAACTCTTACTCTAGGATCGACTTGATCCTCACAGACAAGTGGATCCTACAGCACATTAGCACGCTTCTGTAATCCATACCGCGACCTGGTCCGACCACGCTCCTGTCACAATCTCGATCTTAAATGCTCCCAACAAACAAAACACCTATTTGTGGAGAGCCAACAACCACATATTACAACATCCAGAATACAATCCCACAATCTCCTCACAAATTAACAAATTCTTTGAATGTACCCGGGAATCAGTGTCGGATCCGGTCGTGGTATGGAATGCGCACAAGGCATATATGCGTGGTGTATTGTTGAAATTATCTTCCCAACATAAAAAGTCAAGATCAAGCCAAATTGACCACATCCTGTCCCAAATCACGTCAATTGAAAACATTAACAAAACCGACCCCCAACCTAAATACGTAGCGCAACTTATATCCCTCAGACAAGAACTTAGATCACTACTGCTAAACTCATACGAACACATGCTAATAAAATTAAAAGCTTCCTCATACTCGACTTTCAACAAAGCGGGCAAAATGCTAGCTAACAAAATCAAAAATAGAAGAATCAAAACAAGAATCCCACATATTATTCACCCAAATTCTAAACAACAATGCACCAACCCTCAAGATATCGCAAACTACTACAGAGACCTTTACAATATTAACCACTTCAGCCCCGGAAGAATTTTGCACTTTAGGACCAGAGCACTTTTTGCGATTCGGCGCTGCGTCGCTTTAATTGACAATTGCGCGGTCGTGCGACGTTGTACCCAAACAAAATTTGCGTCCTTTTTTTCCCACCACCCTTTTTTTCCTGCGTTTAAAACAAACCCATGTTGCAGCGTGCTGGCGCGTTAACAGTTAATTTCGCTGCGTCGCGGCTTAGCGTTTTTCACGAGACCAGGATTTCACGTTTTAAGAAGGCCCCGACTTCACCAATTATAACATTTCCAGAGACATCATCAAACGCTATAGAACTCCCAACCACGTAACAACAAATCTTAAACCCACTTATTATACACCCTAAGAACAAAACTAAGAAGATAAAAACTAAAACAATCGATCGTAAAACGGGCGAAACAACTTTCAGCTCATACTCCTTCGAAAATTAAAATAATCGTACACAAGCATACT